>JARYGA010014359.1:0-127132 GCA_030545235.1 Helianthus tuberosus
AGCCCTCTCATACTCTTCTTGCATTTCATTCATTCTGTTCAAAGCAATGTTTCTTTCTTGGTATGTTTTCTCACTCAGAATCTCTTCTCTGGTTTTCTCTTTGACCTCAGCAACAACATTTTCTTCTTTGTTTTCATCTTTGATTTCAGCAACAAAAACATAATGTTTGTTGTTTGATGGTTTTCTCCCATGAGCTGTTTTTTGAATATCAACACGATCTTCTTCCGGACAAATCTGGCTCCAATCATATCCTTCATCATCGTGGATTACAGCCAGTGCTCTTGACTTCTCTCTGGGTTTATCTTCGATCATCTTTGGTTCTTCTCTGCTACGGTTATAAATCGCCTTTCGATAATAATCATCATTGAAAGGTTTCTCCTTTTCAGCAACTTCAAAATTTCTACATTCTCTTTTAAAATGACCTTTTTGTTTACATCTAAAGCAGGTCACTTTGGATTTGTTGAATCCAAGCTTTGTTGACGGACTACCAAGAGATTGTTTCCCAGTAATCTCCATATATCTTTGAGCTCTGCGGATGCAACTAGCTAAACACCATTGAATGTCAATGAGTTCCATCTCTTCCGGATCAATCTGGTCGTAGTCTTCTTTGGTCAACTCTGAATTTCCAATTTTACCAGCTACAAGACCTTCATACAATTTCAGAACAGATGCAAGGAAGCTCATTTGCTGCTTAGCTGCATTGATGCTCATTGCAGGAGAATTTTTCAACTTAAGAGCAATGTTGCACAGTATTTCCTCTGCTTCTGTAGGACTTGTTTTTGAAGATGAATGATATCCAGAATTGTAGCTTGATGAGGTTGTTTGTGGTTCTTTTATCTTCTCACC
Organism: Helianthus tuberosus; assembly: GCA_030545235.1. Classification (NCBI taxonomy): domain Eukaryota; kingdom Viridiplantae; phylum Streptophyta; class Magnoliopsida; order Asterales; family Asteraceae; genus Helianthus; species Helianthus tuberosus. Next base: position 847 of record JARYGA010014359.1, read on the forward strand.
ACTGAATGCTGTCTTTGGTGAACTATCAGCTTTCACCGAAGGTAAATTGCCTTTATAATAAAGACCAACATTCTGATGATGTGACGAACTGCTCATCTTGCTTTGCTTCTGCAATTCAAGCTCATGAGTTTCAATCTTTTCAAATAATGTATCAAGAGAAATTGTTTCATATAAAGCATCATTTTTCAAAATAAAAACAAACGTTTGCCAGTGATCAGCTCGTGGTAACGCTTCTATGACTTTATCAATAATTTCCTCTCTTGTTTTCACAATCTCAAACCTTTCGAGTTCAATTTTTAGGTGACAAAATCTTTCTATCATTTGCCTCACAGACTCTCCTTTAATACTATCAAACAAATCAAATTCTTTCTTTAATAAAGAAATTTTGTTCTTTTTAATCTGTTTACCCCCCTCAGCTTTAACTCGTAAAGCTTCCCAAACAGATTTTGATGATCCATCATGGTTAAGCAATGCAAAAATGTCGTTTCTAATTGCCGACTGGATCAATGCAATCATTCTCTGTTCAGACGAGAATTCCTTTTTGCCCTCATGATCTAACTTCTTCAACAGAATTTCCTCTCCTTTGTCATTCTTTGGCCTTTCATATCCGAATTCTAGACAGAACCAGCTTTCATGAGCATAAGCTTTTGCCCAGTTGATAAATCATTCTTTCCACCAAGTATAATCTTCAATATTATCCAGCTTGGGTGGTTTGGAATAAGTTCCATAAAAGTTTTCGTGATTGATGTTTTCATTGACCACTTTTGTAATTGACTTTGGTGTGACTGTTGATGTTTCGGAAGATTCGGATGTGAACGCATTGAAAAACGTATTGTAGAATTCTTCAGCCATGATTTGAAATTCTTGAATAACCTGGAGACAAACAATCAAACAAACACAATCAGTTTAAATCAATATTAAACAATTTGAAACAAACTGACACTCGGTTGACGTGAAATGATCTTGACGCGAAAAAATCCACTTTCAAACGGAATAAGAATCTCAAGCGAAATCACAAGTTGAAGCAGAATAGCAACTTTCAAGCGAAATCCCTAGATGACCTTTCAAGCGAAATTAGAACTTCAAGCGAAATAAGGACTTTGAAGCGGAATCACTGAACTTTCAAGCGAAATTGCTGATTCAAGCGAGATCAGGTGCTAATTTCAAGCGAAATAACGATTTGAAGCGAAATCAGCTAGACTTTTCAAGCGAAATCAGAATGTTCGTTCAAGCGGAATTACGTTTTTGGTCCAATTTTGTCATTTTTACTTCGAATTTTGATCTGAAACTCTCAAGGGTTTGTTAAAACACTGTTTAGCATGTACTGTGAAAAATTCAATCCATTTTGTCCGTAAAATCTTGTCCAATTTGAAAAAGGTGTAGAAGTCAGAAGACTGATGTAATCAAGCTGAACTCTTCTTCCTGTGCTCTGATACCACTTGTAGGATCGTTGTACGACCTGAATGAGTCAATCAGAAGAGTTGTTTATCCGAATCAAAGGCGGAATCAATGACACGGACGCTCGATGTAATATAAATGTCTCTTGTATTGATATAATAGTGATTACAACACCTGGAGACAATCCGGCAGCACTTCGTTACCGAACACAAGACCCTAATTCCTCTCCAAATGAAACGGACAAGTGCTCTATATATAGTTGACCTGATTCTGCTTGAAATGAACATGGCAGATTCAAGCGGAATTAAGAATGTTGATTTCGCTTGAACGGTCCAATGTCAGTTTCAAGCGGAATTACCCCTAAACATGAAATTCTCAGTTTCTAGCACCCCAAGCACTGTTAATCCTATCCTATCTCATTACATGACTCGATACAAGATGAAGTCAATAGACATAGTGCACTAACAATAACCCATGAACAACCCATTCTAGTGTATGTTGAAAAACACTTATTTTTGTGATTCGGTAACATTTTTGGGCGTCGGAAGTCACGTATGACTAACCAAACCCAAAGTAAACTTAATATAAGTTAAAATACTTGTTTTTATATCAAAAATATCAGTTTGGTTACTGATCTAAAACAGTTTTGCAAAAATACTCCGAAAAGGCGATTTTTGACCGTTTTACCGCATAGTTTTGCATCAAACGTTCCCCGAACCATCCCAAATCGAAACGACTTGAAATTTTAACATAACCCATGTTATTTACTGAATCAAATAATGGTTATACTCATGATAGTGCAGGTCTTAAGTAAAGCACATAAATCATGCAAATTTCACATATTTTACCACTTTTTAAGCTATATGTACAACATGCAAAGCTATCAAAGCTATGTCAAAGTTTCATGCCATTATAATGTACCAAATAATAATATTTTTAGTGTTTATAACCTGTTCAAAAATATTTTTATCATACAATCACTTTTTTTATCACTTCTTGAGCTTTAAACCAACATATATTCACATGTACAAGTGCCTAAAGCATACTATCATAACATCATCATTTTATGTTAATCTAAATGCATCAAATATGTGATATATTCAGATTTATTTGCTGATGTAATTTACATTTTAACATATCATACATAAATCACCAAATACTTGCATTTTTACCATCATTCAAGAACAAGTAACACTTAAACAAGTACTTTATCAAAATAAAGCTCAAAACTCAAACACATATGTATATGTGTACAGTTATACATATACATATACATCACCATTTTTTTATTTGTATCATGACCCATTTCATTTTAGATTTCAAGTTTAGTGAAAATCCCAAGATTCAAGAGAAACTTCAATCATCAAGAACAACCAAGAATCAAAGCATGATTTAAACATAAGTGTTATACCTTCAAGATTCAAGTGGGTTGTGGGATGAGATTTTGATGATAGGAAGCTTGAAATTACTTGAATGCACCTTGGAAACCCCTTTAGATCTTCACTCCAACTTGAAGGTTGCTAGAAATGAGCTTGAATATGAAGAACAAGATTGAAGAAAGGATGAAGATGGTGAGAGAGAGAGGGGACGGTTATGAGGGAGGAGAGAGAGAGGAGATTGAGTGTTGTAAGAAGTTGTGATCTTAGTAAGATATTGGAAGAGATATGCAAGATTATAAAAGATATGGAAATCTAAAAAATATTACTTGCATCAACAAGTGGCAAAGTTGAATGAGAAGTGGCAAGGGAAGGCACATGGGGCCGCCACCTCCACCCTCCACTCTCATATTCATGCATTCTTGTATGTAGATATATAATATATAGGCTAAAAACGGGTGTTTAACTGGATACCGGGTATTTTATCTAGCGTTTAAATCCCGGTTTATGGCGTTCTAAATTATTTTTATTATTCTATAAAAATAATCTTGCCAAAATATTACTGAAATAAATTTCAGTTGGCAAGACTGGCTGCGTTGTCTGCGTTTCGCAGTATAAGCACTGTGTTGCGATGTAACACGCGGTACGCGCTTAAACTTGAAAAATAACGTTTTAAGCGTTTTAATTTATTTTTCAACACAGAACTGATTAAAAATAAAATTTTAATCATAACAGAATATTTTTGGGATTTAAATATTATCCGGGTGGTCACCAACGTTTGTTTCGCAGTTTTGTCGTAAATAGTTCTTTAGTTCAAATAAACATGTTTTTACCATACCGAATCCTTTGAAACTTATTTCTAAGTTATGTAAAGGATATTTAGGGTATCTTTGGCTTACGTCACAGTTCCGAAGTGTACGTCACATTAAACTGATTGTGTTTATGCACCGGTTTGCGTATAACCTTCCTGAAAGTGTTTTAAAGCTTGAAATCGGAATCGAATCAAATTGTAAAATTAATAAACACAATAACACATATAATAACACCAAAGCACATTGTTTTATTGATAACCAACATTGTTTTACATTATACGATGATTACAGAACACAGTTATCACAGTCTCCCCTACTTTAGGAAATTTCGTCCCGAAATTTTATTTAGAGGAAACTTGTGAAAACAAATGCGGATATTTTGTCTTCATCTGGTCCTCACGTTCCCAAGTAAACTCGGGGCCACGTTTGGATTCCCAGCTAACTTTGACCAATCGAATCCGTTTGTTCTTTAATTGTTTGTATGTACGTTCCACTATTTCCACATGTTTCTCGATAAAGTGCATTGTTTCATCGATTTGAATCTCGTCGAGAGGAATATGAAGATCAACATCAGCTAAACACTTTCGAAGATTGGACACGTGAAAAGTCGGATGAATATTTCCAAGCTCTGGAGGTAGCTCTAGTCGATGGGTAACCTTTCCAATTCTTTGAACAATCTTAAATGGTCCAACATATCGTGGTGCAAGTTTTCCTTTCTTTCCAAATCTCACCACTCCCTTCCAAGGTGACACCTTGAGTAGGACACGGTCTCCGATTTGAAATTCTAAGGGCTTGCGTCGCAAATCCGCATAACACTTTTGACGGCTTCTAGCTGTCACAAGATTATCGCGAATTTTCTTGATTTTGTCTGTTGTTTCCAGAATGAGCTCAGGTCCAGTAAGCTGAGCTTCACCGGTCTCATTCCAACATACAGGTGAACGACATTTTCGACCGTAGAGAGCTTCGAATGGTGCCATATTAATACTAGCATGATAACTGTTGTTGTAAGAGAACTCGATCAGTGGAAGATGAGAATCCCAATTTCCACCAAAGTCTATTACGCATGCTCTAAGCATATCCTCCAAAGTTTGAATCGTTCTCTCGGATTGTCCATCTGTTTGGGGATGATAAGCAGTGCTTAGATTCAGTTGGGTTCCTAAATCAGATTGCATGGTCTTCCAAAAATGAGATGAAAACCGAGCATCAGGATCGGAAATGATATCCAAAGGAACACCATGTCGTGATACAATCTCATTAACATAAATCTTTGCAAGTTTATCAGCAGATAGATCCTCGTGAATCGGAATAAAATGAGCTGACTTCGTTAATCGATCGATAACAACCCAAATAGCATCGTGACCTTTAGATGTACGCGGTAACTTAGTGATGAGATCCATTGCAATGTTCTCCCACTTCCAAACCGGTATCTCTGGCTGTACAAGCAAACCAGAGGGTCGTTGATGTTCAGCCTTGACTTTGAGACAAGTTAGGCATTTTGATACATACAAGGCAACATCCTTCTTCATACCAGGCCACCAGAACTGAGTACGAAGATCCTTGTACATTTTATCAGCACCAGGATGGATAGAATATCGAGACTTGTGAGATTCTTCCATTACCAAGGTGCGAAGATTGTCTTGTTTTGGTATCCACAAACGATCCTTGAAATAGAGTAAACCATCGTCTTTCCTTTCAAGTTTAAGCTCAAGTTGAAGCGGTAGCTCATATTTCAATAAGCCTTTGATCACACAAGATCGTTGAGCTTGAAGGACACGAAATTGAATATCAGATAGGGTTTGAACAGAATGAAGCTTGACTCGTTCCTTTTGACTAAGCGCATCGTCTACGACATTCGCCTTACCAGGATGGTAGCGGATGTCGCAATCATAATCGTTTAAGAGTTCAACCCAACGTCGTTGCCTCATGTTCAGCTCCTTCTGATTGAGAATATGCTGGAGACTTTTGTGGTCTGTGAAAACCACACACTTCATTCCATAGAGGTAGTGTCTCCAGATTTTAAGTGCGAAAACCATCGCTCCTAATTCAAGATCATGAGTTGTATAGTTCTTATCGTGAATTTTCAGCTGTTTAGACGCATAAGCTATGACTTTACCTCGTTGCATAAGAACGCAACCAAGTCCTAGATTCGACGCGTCACAATAGACAACAAAATCATCGTTTCCCTCAGGTAGAGTTAAAACAGGAGCATCACAGAGCTTCCGTTTCAGCGTTTGGAACGCTTCTTCTTGCTTAGGTCCCCACTCAAAAGGCTTATTCTTCTGAGTCAAAGCAGTGAGTGGAACCGCGATCTTTGAGAAATTAGAAATGAATCGACGATAATAACCAGCAAGACCAAGAAATGATCGAATCTCTGTAGGTGTCGTCAGTGTATTCCAATCCTTAATTGCAGCTATTTTGCAAGGATCCACATGGATACCCTGCTCATTGACAATATGGCCCAAGAACTAAACTTCTTTAAGCCAAAATTCACACTTGGAGAATTTAGCAAAAAGTTGTTCCTTCTTTAGGAGTTCCAATGTCAAACGAAGGTGTTGCTCATGATCGGCTCGAGACTTCGAATAAATGAGAATATCGTCGATAAACACAATGATGAACTTATCTAAATAAGGTTTACAAACCCTGTTCATTAAGTCCATGAAGATAGCTGGGGTATTTGTCAAACCAAAAGGCATGACAGTGAACTTGTAGTGCCCATATCTCGTACAGAATGCAGATCGCAGATCGATCTTGGAAAAGCATGAAGCACCTTGCTGCTGGTCGAAGAGATCATCAATTCTAGGTAGGGGATATCGATTCTTGATGGTAAGCTTATTAAGCTCACGATAATCGATACACATTCGAAAAGATCCATCTTTCTTTTTCACAAACAGGACAGGAGCTCCCCAAGGCGAAAAGCTCGGACGGATGAATCCTTTATCAGACAACTCCTGAAGCTGTTTCGATAACTCTTGCATCTCTGACGGTGCAAGACGATAAGGTGCTTTCGCAATCGGGTTGGCATTGGGTACAAGGTCAATATGAAACCCGACTTGACGAACTGGAGGCAAACCAGGCAGTTCATCGGGAAACACCTCTGGATAATCCCGAACAATCGGAATATCCTAAATACTCTTGCTATTGCCTTTCTCCTCAGTGACATGTGCCAGGAAAGCAACATATCCTTTTCGCAAATAACTTTGGGCCTTTGTACATGACATAAGCTTCAATCCACCAGATGGTTTCTCGCCACGAACTTCCAGAATATCGCCAGACGGAAGAGGAATACGGACAATCTTATTGAAACAAACCACCTCAGCATGATGTTTGGTTAACCAATCCATCCCCACGATAATATCGAAACTCCCAAGTTGCATTGGCGTGAGGTCAATGGGAAAAAGATGGTTATCAAGGTTTAACTGACAATCACGAATAACAGAATCGAGAACAAGAGGTTTACCAGTAGCAACTTCGACAGATAAGGGTTTCCTCAGTTTAGTTCTAGGTATCGCAAGCAAAGGTTCAAAAGATAATGAAACAAAACTTCTATCGGCACCAGAATCAAAAAGAATAGATGTAGGTCGATTGTTAACAAGAAATGTACCATTAACCACCTCGTTGTCAGCCCTTGCTTCGTTAGCATTCAGATTGTACGCTCGCCCACGAGCAGGATTCACATTTGCGTTGACATTCGCAGTCGGGTTCGCATTAGCATACGCCAACCTCGGACAGTTGTTGCGGAAGTGACCAAACTCTCCACAATTGAAACATGAACCTGGTGGGAATCTAGCAGCATTCCCCTGAACTGGAGCTTGAACCTGAGCAATCTGATTCTGACCCAAACGACAGTTGTTGGCCAGATGCCCAAACTTACCACACGTTGTGCATTACCTACAAGCTTGTTGTGCAAGATGATGACTGTTGCAGCGAGCACAAAGAGGTGCGGTACCAGCATATGCTTTCTTCGCAGGAGGTTGAGCTGGTGGGTTCTGAGGGTTCTGAGCATTTTGTGCAGTTACTGCAAAATTCTAGGAACCCTTTCGCTTTCTCGACTTCTTCGAAGACTCACCCTTCTTACCCTTACCCTTTTCCTTGTCTTTAACAGAATTGGTTGACTTCTTCTTGTTACCCTTGCAGGTAAGTTTACCCTTCCTGACTTGCGACTCAGTCAGGGTAGCAGATAACTCGATCGCTTGACGAACAGTAGTAGGATTAATGCCAGTCACAATATCTTGTATGGAATCGGGTATATACCTCTCTATCGCTTTCTCCAACGGGGTAACCATAGTAGGACACAAAAGACTGAGCTCCTCAAATCGATCCGTGTACGCACGGTTTTCTCCCCCATCTTGTTTTAGATCGTCAAACTCTGATTCCAAAGCTCGGATTTCGTGACGGGGACAAAACTCTCTCATCATGAGAGCTCGAAGCTCTTCCCATGTTTGTGCCAATGCCACTTCGGCACCCCTGCCGCGCATCACTCCGTTCCACCATGTAAGAGCACGCTTCTCAAACACACTTGATGCAAATTCAACCTTACGCCCATTCGGACATTGCATATGTCTGAATGTGTTCTCGATACTTTCGAACCATTGAAGGAGTGCAGTTGCTCCTTGTGACCCAGAAAACTTTAGCGGCTTAGCAGAATTGAAACTCTTGAAATTACATTGTACATTGTTATTGTTATTGTTGTTGTATAGCTCGTGGATTTGGGTCACAACGCCTGGAAGCACAGCAGCCATTTGCTGAGAGACAAGGGCTGCGACTTCTTCAGCAGTAAAAGATTGTGCATCACGTCGAGGAGGCATTGTCTAACAAGGAAATATGAGAAACGAGTGAGGTCGAAAATTAGGAAAAACAAAAGAGGTATTGAAAATATCGACGAAACATAAGGAAGGCGATCATTTGTTCGTTACCTCGAACAAACAAACGACACACAGTGACTAATCAAAGTGATGAATCAAAATAATGTATCGTGAAGACATGCTCGCCTATAAGTGAACACTCACCCCAAGAGTTCCCAGGTAAAAGTGTCTGGTCCGATTATGTGGATTTGTACGAACACTCTAGCCTTAGACAGAAAACTCAGGGTACAGGCATTCACTCTTCCAGTTTGCACGTGTTCACATTATTTAAACCCAAACTTTGACGAGATTTTGAAAACTTAGAAGGCACTAAGCCAAAAATGAGTCAAACTGGAAGGGTTCAAAACCTAGTAATCAATCATCCTAGAACGGATGATTAATTTTCGAAGCAGATTCGGATTTTGTTTTAAAAAAATCTAAACGCAAATCAACTTGCGTTGGGGTCCTAGAAGGTTATAGTCTAGGTCAAAACATTACTAATAACCTAATTCCCTATAACCATTAGCTCAGATACCAACTTCTCCTGTCACACCCCAACCACTTAAAACAACAAACCGTGGCGGAAACGTCGGGGAGTGTTGTAGCAGAAGTATTGTTTCAAACCATGGATACAAAGAGTTTCGTTTTATTGAATATTAAACACTGTCTTAAAGTTAATCATTGGCTCTGATATCATCGTTTTTAAATCACTAAGGCCTCGTCCAGTCCTAAGTGAGCATGCATCCTATTCGCAATCAACATTAAGCAACATCACCTGAAACATATGTAAAAACAAAGTCAGCAAAGAAATGCTGGCGAGCACAAAGTTTTTATGTGAGTGTCAGATTCATGGCTCGTTGAAATATCTCGTACAACTTTGTTAATTGATATTTGAAACCTTGTTTTGTAAAATGTTTGTATTGTAAAATGAATAACCAAGTCAAAATAGATTGGTCATAATTTGTAAACCTCGATGCCATGAATCTTAACCCAAAACATTTGTTTTCGTAAACCAAATCGTAAATCGTCCTCGTAATAAAACTCGTATGGTTTATACCGTTTAGTAAACCTCGATGTGTAACATCGTTTAACACGTTCTCATTATAGATCATCGTTCACTTGTTTAAATCGTTCATAATCATTCAAAATCGTTCTCGTACAAATCGTTCTTGTTTTAATTGTGAAAACTACTTTTGGTCGTCTTGCTAATAACATTCAAACCTTTGTGACTCGTTCATCGTTCAATTCGTATTAACAAACCACCAAAGGGTAAGTTAACAATCATCAGATTCAGTCGTTACCCACCTAACCCACACATAACCATGGGTGCAGTCTGATAACGGGATTTGTCAGATCCTATGGTACCATAACCTAATACTGGTCGGCTTGATCAATGCTAATGAATGTCAATCGTTATGTAATTACCACCAACAAGTTCGTTCACATTATCGAAATTGTTATTAGTTTTGTATAAACCATCTCAATCGTTTTGAAACCATCGTTAGAATATTGAAATCGTTTTGATACATATGAATCACCCCAAAACAATCGAAATCAGTAAAAAGAGGGGATCTATGTACTCACCTTTGGTGCGTTTTTATATGTTAACACAATCCCTCAAATTGTTTATTCGTCCTAAATTAAATAAGAATGATTTAATAATCAAAAACTCACAAAAATACCGAAGTTTCTCCGATACTTAGAATTTTCACAGAACTTTGAGATTTCTCGAAAAGTTATTATTTTTGATTATCTTGGTGTATTTGTATATATGTACTCAAGCGTAACACACATAATCTTGTCAACACTAACACATGATCATGCACATATTGTAAAACACATAGCACATTGTAACACATAAAATAACCCATGAACAACCCATTCTAGTGTATGTTGAAAAACACTTATTTTTGTGATTCGGTAACATTTTTGGGCGTCGGAAGTCACGTATGACTAACCAAACACCAAGTAAACTTAATATAAGTTAAAATACTTGTTTTTATATCAAAAATATCAGTTTGGTTACTGATCTAAAACAGTTTTGCAAAAATACTCCGAAAAGGCGATTTTTGACCGTTTTACCGCATAGTTTTGCATCAAACGTTACCCGAACCATCCCAAATAGAAACGACTTGAAATTTTAACATAACCCATGTTATTTACTGAATAAAATAATGGTTATACTCATGATAGTTCAGGTCTTAAGTAAAGCACATAAATCATGCAAATTTCACATATTTTACCACTTTTTAAGCTATATGTACAACATGCAAAGCTATCAAACCTATGTCAAAGTTTCATGCCATTATAATGTACCAAATAATAATATTTTTAGTGTTTATAACCTGTTCAAAAATATTTTTTTCATACAATCACTTTTTTTTTCACTTCTTGAGCTTTAAACCAACATATATTCACATGTACAAGTGCCTAAAGCATACTATCATAACATCATCATTTTATGTTAATCTAAATGCATCAAATATGTGATATATTCAGATTTATTTGCTGATGTAATTTACATTTTAACATATCATAGATAAATCACCAAATACTTGCATTTTTACCATCATTCAAGAACATGTAACACTTAAACAAGTACTTTATCAAAATAAAGCTCAAAACTCAAACACATATGTATATGTGTACGGTTATACATATACATAGACATCACCATTTTTTTATTTGTATCATGACCCATTTCATTTTAGATTTCAAGTTTAGTGAAAATCCCAAGATTCAAGAGAAACTTCAATCATCAAGAACAACCAAGAATCAAAGTATGATTTAAACATAAGCGTTATACCTTCAAGATTCAAGTGGGTTGTGGGATGAGATTTTGATGATAGGAAGCTTGAAATTACTTGAATGCACCTTGGAAACCCCTTTAGATCTTCACACCAACTTAAAGGTTGCTAGAAATGAGCTTGAATATGAAGAACAAGATTGAAGAAAGGATGAAGATGGTGAGAGAGAGAGGGGACGGTTATGAGGGATGAGAGAGAGGAGATTGAGTGTTGTAAGAAGTTGTGATCTTAGTAAGATATTGGAAGAGATATGCAAGATTATAAAAGAGATGGAAATCTAAGAAATATCACTTGCATCAACAAGTGGCAAAGTTGAATGAGAAGTGGCAAGGGAAGGTACATGGGGCCGCCACCTCCACCCTCCACTCTCATATTCATGCATTCTTGTATGTAGATATATAATATATAGGCTAAAAACGGGTGTTTAACTGGATACCTGGCATTTTATCTAGCGTTTAAATCCCGGTTTATGGCGTTCTAAATTATTTTTATTATTCTATAAAAATAATCTTGCCAAAATATTACTGAAATAAATTTCAGTTGCCAAGACTGGCTGCGTTGTCTGCGTTTCGCAGTATAAGCACTGTGTTGCGCTGTAACACGCGGTACGCGCTTAAACTTGAAAAATAACGTTTTTATGCGTTTTAATTTATTTTTCAACACGGACCTGATTAAAAATAAAATTTTAATCATAACAGAATATTTTTGGGATTTAAATATTATCCGGGTGGTCACCAACGTTCGTTTCACAGTTTTGTCGTAAATAGTTCTTTAGTTCAAATAAACATGTTTTTGCCATACCGAATCCTTCGAAACTTATTTCTAAGTTATGTAAAGGATATTTAGGGTATGTTTGGCTTATTTCACAGTTCCGGAGTGTACGTCGCGTTATACTGATTGTGTTTACGCACCGGTTTGCGTATAACCTTCCTGAAAGTGTTTTAAAGCTTGAAATCGGAATCGAATCAAATTGTAAAATTAATAAACACAATAACACATATAATAACACCAAAGCACATTGTTTTATTGATAACCAACATTGTTTTACATTATACGATGATTACAGAACACAGTTGTCACATCAGGTAACTAAAGTGGATGTGCGCACGGTCTTACTCTGGCTCTTGGACGATGTTTATGTTTATCGTTGAATAAAGTTGTAAACTTTTCAGACAATATGCTGTCTTGTGATGTAAACACTTAACCTATGTTTTCAGTTACGTAATGTTACTTGGCATTTGAAGTTATTTTACGAGCATGTAGTATGTTTACCATTCGTATGCAATGAGAACCTTTCATGATCACACCTCGCGCTTCCGCCTTAGAAAGGGGTGTGACAAATTCGAGTTGGTAGGACACTTTACCAATCCTTTCCAGAATCTTAAAAGGACCTACGTATCGTGGCGCTAGCTTTCCTTTCTTGCCGAATCGGATCACCCCTTCCAAGGTGAAACCTTTAGGAGTACGTGATCACCAACTTCAAACTCAAGAGGCTTGCGGCGTTTATCAGCATAGCTCTTTTGACGACACCGAGCTTTCAAGAGATTGTCCCTTATTTGGTGGATTTTGTCTGTTGTTTCTTGTATCAACTCAGGACCGGTGATCTGTGTGTCTCCGATCTCGTGACATACAATAGGCGATCGACATTTTCTACCAAATAATGCCTCAAAGGTTGCCATTTGAATACTAGCATGATAACTGTTATTTTATGAGAATTCTACTAAAGGTAAATGCGAATTCCAATTACTACCCAAATCTATAACGTACGAACGAAGCATGTCTTCAAGGGTGCGGATCGTGCGCTCAGTCTGACCGTCTGGGGATGGAATGCGGCACTAAGATTAAGAGTAGTACCAAGAGCGGCTTGGAATGTCTCCCAGAGACGTGAGGTAAAACGGCCATCGCGGTCAACGATGATGTCACTAGGCGTCCCATGTCGACAAATGACTTCGTCGATATAGATTCGTGCTAATCGTTCTACCTTGAAGTCTTCTCGTATCGGTAGGAAATGGGCGGATTTGGTAAGGCGATCAACGATAACCCAAATGCTATCGTGACCTGAAGGTGTGCGAGGGAGTTTCGTAATGAAATCCATGGCAATATTCTCCCATTTCCACATCGGGATCTCGGGTTGTTTGAGAAAGCCAGAGGGTCGTTGATGTTTGGCCTTAACTTTCGAGCAAGTTAGGCATTTCAAAACATAGAGAGCGATATCCCTCTTCATTCCCGGCCACCAGTACCTGGTACGAAGGTCTTGGTACATCTTGTCGGCACCGGGGTAAATGGAATATCGAGATTTATGGGCCTCAGTCATCAATATCTCTCGAAGATTATGACGACTTGGAATCCAAATGCGGTTAAGATAGTGATAGATACCGTTCGATTTGGTGACAAGTTGAGTTTCAACACCACACCTCATTTCTTCCTTCAAGGTATTTTCAATGAATCATGCATGCTGAGCGTCGCGAATTAGAGCTTCGAGGTTATTCTAGGCTTGAACATTGCGAACGCTATGCACATTGCTTCGTCGACTAAGGGCATCGGCTATGACATTTGCCTTGCCTGGATGGTAGCGTATCTCACAATCGTAGTCGTTGAGAAGTTCAACCCATCTGCGTTGGTGCATGTTTAGTTCTTTCTGGTTCAAGATGTGTTGTAGGCTCTTATGGTCGGTGAAGACCGTACACTTGGTACCATAAAGGTAGTGTCTCCAAATCTTCAACGCAAAAACAACCGCACCGAATTCGAGATCGTGGGTAGTGTAGTTCTTCTTGTGGACCTTGAGTTGTCGAGAGGCATACGTGATAACCTGGTCCCATTGCATTAGAACACAACAAAGTCCTAGGTTAGAGGCATCGCAATAAATAACGAAATCATCGTTTCCGTCGGGAAGTGTAAGGACAGGAGCGTCGCAAAGCATAAATTTGAGAGTTTGGAAGGCCTCCTCCTGTTTGGGACCCCAAACAAAAGGTTTGTCCTTCTGAGTTAAAGCGGTAAGTGGTACGACGATTTTAGAAAAGCCAGCAATGAATCGACGGTAATAACCTGCCAATCCAAGAAAAGAACGGACTTCGGACGGAGATTTCGGTGTAATCCAACTCTTAACTGCTTCGATCTTTGCGGGGTCGACGTGAATTCCTTGACTGTTGACGATGTGACCGAGGAATTGAACCTCCTCGAGCCAAAATTCACACTTGGAGAACTTGGCGTAGAGGCGATTCCCTTGGAGAAGCTCGATAACTAAACAAAGATGTTGCGCATGTTCGGCTCTCGACTTCGAGTAGATAAGGATATCATCGATAAACACAATGACGAAGCGATCAAGGAAGGGTTTACACACACGGTTCATCAAATCCATGAAGACCGCGGGTGTGTTAGTGAGACGAAAAGGCATGACCACGAATTCGTAATGGCCATAACGGGTACGAAAAGCGGTTTTGAGAATGTCTTGCTCTTGGATTCGCAACTGGTGATAACCAGAATGTAGGTCGATCTTAGAGAAACTAGTAGCGCTTTGCAGTTGGTCAAATAAGTCATCGTTTCGAGGTAGAGGGTAGCGATTCTTGATGGTAAACTTGTTGAGTTCGCTAAAATCGATGTACATTTAGAACGATCCATCCTTCTTTTTCACAAAAAGGACAGGTGCGCCCCAAGGAGAAGTGCTAGGGCGTATAAAGCCTTTTTCAAGTAACTCCTGGAGTTGGCTAGAAAGTTCACGCATTTCGGACGGTGTGAGGTGATAAGGAGCTTTAGCAACAGGGTTAGCTCCAGGGATAAGGTCGATACGAAAGTCGATATCTCGGGTAGGGGGTAGACCAGGTAAATCGTCAGGAAAGACATTAGGAAAATCACGAACCACAAGTACCTTTTCCATCGATTTCTTTTCCTCTTCCACTACTACGATGTGGGCTAAGAAAGCCAAGTATTCCTTGCGAAGATACTTGCTTGCTTCGATGCATGACATAAGTTTCAGTCCTTTTGAGGATACTTCACCACAAACACATAATTGATCACCGTTTGAAAGAGAGAATCAGATCATCTTTTCAAAACAAATGACTTCGACATGATTTTCACTAAGAAAGTCCATGCCTACTATGACAACGACACTACCAAGATGCATAGGAATGAGATCGATCGGAAAAACGTGATTGTTGAGTGTAAGAGTACAATCACAGAGAATGGAGCTGACGATGACGGTTCTTCCGGTGGCGACTTCTACGTCGAAGGTCATTGGGAGATTAGCGCGTTTACGTTTTAAAAGTTTTTCAAATTCAAACGACACAAAACAGTTATCGGCTCCAGTATCAAATAAGCAAGAGGCGTAAATACCGTTAACAAGAAATGTACCGTTGACAACATTGTTGTCAGTCTGAGCCTGGTGGATGTTGATATTGAAAGTTCTTCTACGGGCTGCTTGTTGTGGCTGATGCTGCTACTGCTGAGGCTGTTGTTGCTGTTGTTGCTACTACTGCGGTGGTTGTTGCTGTGGTTCTTGTTTCACAACTCATTGTGGGTAAACATTAGCAAAATGATTGGGGTCACCACAAGTGTAGTAAGTTCGAGCATTAGCAACTGGCGCTGGAACTGCTGGGTTATCCTGAAGAGCAAGAGGTTGAGCTGGTGGTGCTGGAAGAGCTTGCTGGTGGGGGCCTGAGCGGCAGTGGCAGTAAAGTGCCCACATATGTTGCAATTTGCATAGAAACGACAGTTTACCCCAGCTGGGTGATGGTAGGTACAGGTAGGACACAGAGAGTGAGTACTAGTGTACGCACGCTTGGCAGGCGGTGCGTTGGTAACAGCGACTTGGCGGTTCTGGTTGTTGGGCGGTGCGGGAACTACATTGAGCAGTGCTGCGGAGGTAGTCCCATAGTTGTTGTTGTTGTTGTTGTTGTTTCTTCGCTTACGGCTTTGGCATGAAGACTTTGAACCTTGAGATGCTGCATTGTCGGTACTGGGAGTAGCCATAATCTGGCTGAGACTCTTGGTCGACGTTTTGAAAGCTCCAGCCAAGACTCGTTTATCGTTGATCTCAGCTAGGAGTTGGTAGGTTTCCTAGATTGTAGTGGGTCTATTTGCCTGAACAAAATCAGCTATATAGTCGGGAAGAGCGCGGATATACTTCTTGATGGTCTTATCAGGCATGTCCACCTGACTAGGACAGATAATGCACAGCTATCTGAAACGAGCAGTGAGACTAGCGTTGTCACCTCCTTCTTGCTTGATGTGCCAGAATTCGTTCTCCAGCTTCTGGACTTCGTGAGGAGGGCAGAACTCCTTAATCATGAGTTCCCTGAGCTCCTCCCATGAGAGGCCATAAGCTGCATCGTTATCGCGCCTGTTTCGCTCAGCGGCCCACCAATCCAGTGCCCTGGACTGGAAGACTCCAGTAGCATTCACAGTGCAGAGGTTCTCTGGGCATCCGCTTTGCCTGAAGGTGACCTCAATCGAGTCAAAGTTCTGAAACATTACACTGGGTCCATCTTCGCCAGTAAAACTCGCTGGACCACAGGCTTTGAATTGTTTGAAACTGAAGGAAGTTCTAGGCGCTTCATTCTTTGATTCAACAGAAGATTTGATGCTAACCTCATTGATTTCACTAACAATCTGACGTATACATATATTTCACAAAAGCACGTATACACGTAAGCATGTATAAGCACATAATTTATGTAAGCACATATTTTGCACGTATTCACCTACATATTTTGCGCGTATTCATCTTCTCTACCTAAAGCTCCATTCTATAATTTTTGTATAGCGCATGCGAGTGTTGCGAGAGATTGCGAGTAGCATAGCGAGAAGTATATCGTATGAGAGTTCTTAGTTTATCCGCGATTAGTTAGCGTTTTAGGTTACGAAAAGTTATGCGAGTTGTGCGTGTTTGGTAAAGCGAGGAGCGGAAAGCGTAAAATTTCCAAAATCGAAACAAATAAACATATAAAATCGATGACGCGTAAAATCGGCGATTGTAGGCTAGAAATAAAATGGAGTGCCTTGGGTATTAGACGTCGACTACCCAAAGTGATTCGCTTATCCCCAACGAGTTCGAGTACACGCTTTGGCCTAATAGACTGTGCTCTCACCAAAATACGGCGAACGGCACTCATCCTTCCAGTTACTACGTGACTCGTGTTGTCGGAACAGTCAAGACTTTGGTGAGATCTTTGAAAACCAAAGTAGGGAGTGAAACTGGTTATTAAGGTGCGGGTTTCACACCTAACTTAACAACTTTGCTCCTAGTTGTGGTAAACCACAAGATAGAGGTGGAGATTTTCGTCGAGATATGGATGTCACTCCTAACTCAACGAAGATTTCTCGTGCTGACAGTAAAAATACGCTGGGTGAGCGATCTTATCGAGAGTTCTTGGTTTTCACACCTAATCTCGACCCAATCACTCGGATGTGCTATGCGAGTGTTTTGCAAAAACATGTGTATTGTGTTCGCCTTAGGAAAGGCTAAGTTCGTTTTGACCTTAGGAAAGGTACCTTCGTACGAAGCTGTATAGTGTGGGTTCATGTGAAGGTGAAATGTTGCAGGTTCGAACAAGAGCATAGTCAACATGTAGGTTCGTACGAAGCCCCTACTGGATTCGTGGGTACTTAGACTATAGACTGGGTCAATTCTACACGACTCGACCTAATTCCCTATAGTTATGGCTTTGATACCAATCTATCACACCCCAACCGATGGCGGAATCATCGGGTCGTGGCTCTGAGCGAAACATATTGCTCATGAGAATCCATAGCAACTATTAAATGACAATATATATAAGGTTCAATATCCCATACTGTTAAACAAATAAAGCAAAACAGTCGTTACAGATATTCAGTCTCAAAAACAAGTTCCATTCCGACAACTCAGATTTTATTTGGTGAGTTTCTAGACTTCCTAACTTGATTTCAGCATAACATCTAAATCAACTTGTCACATACATTAAAATAAAAGTTAATACATAAAGTAAAGGTGAGTACACAAGTTTGCATAGATAATAGTATAAAAGTGTTCACGCATAACTAGCATGTAACACGTAACGGGCGAAGCATGTAACTATCAACAATGATACAACCTAACCATGTGACTGCGATGTAGAGTATGCGCGACACATGTTCACCGAAGCGAACACGTGAAGTAGAGTAATGTGATCCCTAGCAACCCCTGTCACACAAGTGCTGAGTCCAAACTATAGTACTATTGTTGCTAGAGGCGATCTAGTGTAACACTGTGTAAGCATAGTAACAGGCATTCAACAAATCACGTATAGCATGCGGGAGCGATTAGCGTTTATCAAGTGTTGTGTTGTGTGTCGTGTTTCGATATGGAACGTATGTAATACCCAAAAGTACGTTAAACGAAAATGGGTTCGAGTATACTCACAGAATGTGTCCTAATCAAGAAACACGATCCTCAATGGATTGAAGGAAGCGTCGGGTCAGCCTGCGTACAGGAACAGAAGCATAAGTCCTCCAAAGTGCTGGAACGGTTGGAAATCGAAGTATCGGTGGGGAAATAGAAACTTCGTACGAAGCAGGTGCCTTCGTACGAAGGTGGGTCTTCGTACACATGTTGCTTCCGTTGTCCAAAATTAAGTGTCTTCGCGTCGTCTTCGGAAAATCGAGTGTTCATCCCTCTAAGCTTAAGCTATTGATTGAACTTAGAGTCGGAGAGGTCTTTGATTGTGTCACGGTTGGAAATTGGGCTGTGTTGTGTAAAACCAGGGCCTTAGTACGAAGGCAGTGCCTTCGTACGAAGCTGGCTTCGCACAGAACAGTCCAGTTCACAAACGTGGCTGTTTTTGGGCATTCAGTGTTGTGTTCTCGCCTGAATCGGATGTGTTTCCGAGTCCAATTCAAGACGGTTTCGACCTTACCTAGTTCCACTATTCAGTGGACTAAATATATGTCGTTTTTGGTCCATTTAGGGTGTAAAAATCAAGTTTTAAAAGGTTTTAAAGAGTTTTCATCCAGATCCAACACTTGGTTAGTGTGAAATCAACTGATTTCTAACTTGGGAAGCCGTAGCTAGTCCCAATACACTCGGTTAAGTGTATATTAGAGGTGAAAGAAGAAGTTTTAATGAAAAAGATGAAGGGTTCTTGTGAAAAGCAGGAATTTATGAAGAAAAGAAGAAGTTAAGTGAAAAGTTGATTGTTTTTAGGTATAAACATAAGATTTTAGATGAAAACGTAGTGATTCTTGTGAAAATTGAAGTGGAAAACGTTGTATAATTGAAGAGAACTGTTAAATATTACTTGAAAATGGTCGGACAGCAATTCGGCAGAGTTTCGGCTCAAAATCAGCAAGTGAGAATGAATGAGGAGGGGCTTGGGTATTTATAGAGTTGGTGGGTTCGCACAAGGAGCCTTGGTTCGAACCCGCTGCCTTCGTACGAAGCTGCCTAGCTTCGAACTAAGGTATTGTTTTGTGCAACCTTTTCCCCGTTTCGCGTGTAAGATGCTCGTTTAATGCATTTCGTTGCGTTAGATAGTATTGGTACATTAAGTATTTTAGAGTAGCACTAAGTTTCAAGTTGCGTTGCATTTCAAGTGATAAATCGAGTTGTGCGAGTAGCGTTGGGTTTGCGTTGCGAAAGCGTTTGCGAGTAAACAATCCACGTAATAAGCACACACAAGTAAGGCACATAAGAACACACGTTATCACATTACTACTACTAATAATTGTGTTTGAGATTTAGCGTGTGAGTCGTGATAAGCATAGGCGGAGGCGTATGATAACCATACAAACCCACTTGGCAATTTAAATAGCATAACTCTCTATAATTCGTGTTGCGTAAGTGTTGCGAATATAAAGCGTTTAAACGTGTAGCGGTGCAGTGTGATGAAAAGTATTTAGTTTAACATAACCCTTTGTTTATATCGAATCCCGAAATTCAAGAAGGTTATAAATCAAAGCGAAAACTAACAGGTAACGATCCAAAAAGTTGGGTTGTTACACACCTGGAATCGATCTGAGCATTATCTTGCAATTGTATCCTGGTTATTCAAGCATAAAAAGAACAAGGCAGCCGACGATTATCAGCTCCCGAGGTTTTATGTCGGCGGTCTAGATTGATCAAGGGCTTTCCTCGTATATCCTGTGTCAACTTTTACCTTTATCGCTAAATTGTTTGATTATTGATATAGTTTGATATCCTCGATGTAACATCTGTGCTTGTAATCGTTGTGAACAGTTCAATTATCAATAAAACAATGTTATTTGATCCCAATATTTGTTTGTTTATGTTTTTACATTTTTCATGTTTTGACTTTAATTCAATTTCAAACTCTACATCGCTTTCTGGAGATTTATACGCAAACTGGTGCGTAAACGTAGTCAGTTTAATGCGACAAATACTCTGGAACATCAACATATACTTAACATACCTTAAATAACCTTTACATAACTTAGAAATAAGTTTTGAAGGCTTTGGTATGGCAAAAACAAGTTAATTCGCTTACAAGGACTAAACTTGACAAACTGTGAAAGTATGATGATTCGTACTAGAACAGACATTCCGGAACATGACCATAAGTTAAACATACCATAAATATCCTTTACATAAATTAGAAATAGGCTTTGAAGGGTTCGGTGTGCTAAAATAAACTTTTGGGTCATTGAGGGACTAAAAGGGTCAAAAAGTGCATAAGTTTGCACTTTCGCGCATAACTTACGTTCTGAATGCCTCCGAACATCCAAAAATTTATGTAAACACTAAAATATTTTTATTTTAGTGTTTGGAATGAGAAAAATCCATTCGTCACGCAATTTGGATCGTTTTTCCCGCTTGTGCGCATTCCGTCGTAATTAACCGAACATCGCGATCGTACAACCAAACGAACCAACATCCGTGATGTTTTCAAGCATATTTCATGTTCCCTATGTCTTAACATCATTGTGGAGCTTGAAATTGGGTTTGACGGGTGTTAGAAGTGCCGTTACGCAACGAAACAAGGTGCAGGGACCAAAACTGTCATTTTGCAAAGTTTGTTTCTGATCAGAAGGACCAGGCGGCCCGCGTAAGCCCCGGGTGATACCTTACACGGCCCGCGTCAGGCTCTCAGATCAGAATAATCAGTTTTAACAGCTGATTACAGCTGTTAACCACTCAAAACTCACCCACACTTGCCCTTTCCTGGTCATGAGGGGCCATTTTGAGTTACCACAAGGTTGCAACAAGTGTAGGGACAAGATCAAAGCACGTTATTCGATAAACGATCCTAACGGTTCCAAGAATCCTATAAATACCCCTTTGATTCACTTGCAAAACCCACTTGAATTCTTGAGAGTTCTCTAAGTTGAAGTGAAACCACTTCATACCTGAGAATACTTGAGAAATCAAAGCTTTCGGGGACCCTTTGTAAGTGTTCCTTCGTTCTTTTTATTCTTTTAGCGTTAACAGTCAAACTTTGTTTGACTTTCTGCGTTGACCAGTTTATGGTCAATGCAAAGTTCGTTTGAACTTCATAACGTGAGCGTAATCACGATGGTTATAATCCCTAGTGACTATACCTACAGATTACCACGTTATCAAGGCTCAGTGACGAGTCGTAGTTTCGGCCAAAATGCGTATTCTTGCGTATTTTGTAACCAAACTACTCTTAGGTATCAAAACCGTTTGTTTTGATACCAAACCTGTTTTCTAAACTTAGTTAAGCATGTTTTAACATGCTTAGCTCGTCACTTTTAGTTAGTGCTTATATAGGGTCGTAAGGTAAGCGATCTAAACAATCGCTTATACTTTCGAACCCAACCCGTTTGGTCGATCATTAGGATCCTACCAAACACATTAGGTGACCATAGTTGTATAGGGAATAACCTTCCGAGGTTATACCTTATGGTCACATCGTTTGAGTAGTTGTATGATAGGTAGTATATATGCCTTAGGTAAATTACCAAAATGCCCTTTGAACGCCAAAATTCATTTTAAGCTTATGTAACATAACTTATGGTATCTAAACTGATTTGGTAACAATATTAGACATGTTAAGGCATATTTTACTTATCATAGGACTAGTCAGGCATTCCGAACGCGTTTCACGCAAACGACGCGTTAAAGTAGCATAAGCTACCAAAACTGGTCGTAATGGGTCTTAAGCACTTAGGTTAGGTTTCATTTTAGTATGTAGGCTTTGTTAAACCATATTACATGAGTTCCCCTACTCATTTGGTTTACGAGCCCTCATTCTATCCAATCCTCCGATTTTAGGTCCGGTATATTAACATAGTTACTTATATTAGGTGCCGTTTGATATCCGTGATCTCTAGCATTGTTTGGTTGTTACTCAAGGACTACTAAGCAATCTCAAGTGAGTACATAGACCCCTCTTTTACTGTTTTCCAAACATTTTGGGGTGAAACACATGTGCCTACTTGTTACTTTCGTGCCTTTCATGCTTTCATATCATATGCTTGTTATGTTCATTAGTACATTATAGTACATGATTTCATTACATTTTATGCTATGTATGTCCATTGTGTGCATACTTAGTACATCGTTTTACATTACATTTCATGCTATGTATGTCCATTGTGTGCATACTTAGTACATTGTTTTACATTACATTTCACGCTATGTATGTTCATTTGATTACATACTTAGTGCATTGTTTTCACATGCTTACATTTTTGGTATGACATTTGGTTTGTTTAAATGGGACAAAAATACATTCATTAACATTAGCTACGCCATTCGTTAGTAGGTAGTGGTACCATAGGAATTGACAACTCCCGTTCCTAACATCCTAGGTATGTTTGGATGGAAGGAATGACCGAATTCGATAAACATAACACAGATAAACCTTTAATTTGTTTAAAGGTCTATCACCACAGTCACGAGGCTTGAATGTATGCATTATGACAATACCGCATAGATGTTTGTATCAGTATAGCATGCAATTGTTCCACAAAACATAACTTTGATTTAAACAATGTTTAATTCAATACCCTGTTTTTGTGCATTTTACCTATGGTTTAGTTGATGTATTCCACTTTCCATACATGATATTTTGGATACACAATTCATGATTTACATTAAACATAAACATTTGGACATTAATTGTCACACCCTGGCTTTGCGGAAGCGTGGTTAATTTGGTGTGACTTCTTAATACCATAGCTTAACCATAACAAAGCTATATGAAATAAACCATGCAAGATCATCCATTTAATTAAGTTTTAAAAACCAAATACAACAACATTGTTTTAACAAACACAAACATCAACATGACATAAACACAGTTTAAGGACTGTGACTTGTCTAGGAAAGAGTCACATTCCCCAAACCCGGATGACCTCGTAACTAGTGCAGCGGAAAACGTGTCATACCGCGCCAGATCCTTTAATTCCCTGAAATACATGTAAGTTGAAAAATCAACAATAATGTTGAGCAAGTTCATGTGTTTAGTATGTGCGCGCAAATAAACCTTTATAATCATTGTAAGTATAAATGTTTTGTAAACTCTGGTATGAAAGCAAATAAGGAAACATATCAGATAATGTGTAACCACATGGTCCAACCTGCGGGCGCATGGGAGGGGATAGGACAAGGTCACCACATGGTCCAACCTGAGGGCGCATGGGTGGTGTTAAGACAAGGTCACCACATGGTCCAACCTTAGGGCGCATGGGTGGTGTTAAGACAAGGTCACCACATGGTCCAACCTTAGGGCGCATGGGTGGGGTTTGTTATGCTCAACTAGGCCTATCACTCATATCCCTCGATCGTACTACGAGGACTAATGTTCTTAAGATTTCACCTACCCAATCACATAACCTAACAGTTCCTTCCTTAGCTGACCATACCATTCGTAATTGTCCGTAGCAGTATGTAACATGTATTTCACCCCCGAAGTATAAAACTGAAAACAGTTAAGAGAAAAGGGGGACATGAACTCACAGTGGTGCGTCTCTACCAAGTATACCTCCAAATCAAGCAGCTGTGTGACGACCTACACGTACTAACTCTATTAGACGGACGGCCGTGCCTTAGCTTTATGGTTTAAGTTTTTGGGAAATAGTTAGACAACTATTTCGTGTTTACATTCTGTATATACTTGGTAATTATTTTCCTTCCCAAGGATGGGGGATTTAATACATGTGTGTTTGAAATATATTATTAAGTCTCACTTAAAATATATTTTATTTCTAACTCCAAAATATAAATATTCTTCTCAAAAATATTATATTTTCTATTACATAAATTTTCCCAAAATAATACTTTGACAAAAATACGCGTTAAGTCATATTTTCTTAAAATGCGTAAGTTACGTTTTAATGATCGAGTGGTAATAATAATTACCGGTGTAACTTATATATTTATCGTAGAGACGTTCGTATTATTTTGGATCCATTATCATTCGTTAGTATTATTTTTACCCTAAAAATAATACTAGTATTTTCACAAAATAATCATAAACACATATCAAGTGACTTTATGAAAAATATATACTAAATATATATTTACCAAGTTTTATTTTGTGAAATCCCACCTCCGATGTTTTGTAAATAAAGTCGTGGCGAAATCTATAATTTAAAAACAAGTCGAAAAGTATTTCTAACACTTGTAGTGAAAATATTTCTAAGTGTTAGGTTTTTGGAAAAATTTCGCCAGAGTTTCCTCTGTAACTGGAGGTGGCCACGCTTTCAAGCGTATCATTTTCTTTTACAAATCAAACCAACAATTTCCTTATTCCCAATAACAACTTTCCAAAACATCAAATTAGTCAAAATATATATAAATCGCATAAATTACATGAACTTGTGATTTATCCAAAATAGAAAGTAAATTCCATTACTTTTAGTGGATTTTTATATAAATCAATCCGGTTTCGTAAGAACCCCGTTTTTAAAGAAATTCCATCTTTACAACTTCTCGTCATCTTTTTCAAAAATAGTTATTTTGTCGAAAGTGTGTGCTACACAAGTGTTTACACATTTGTGTGTTCTAAAAACCATTCGTGCTAGTGTAAGATCCGTCTTTAGAAAACATGATTTCTTTGATACTTGGTTCTTTGAAAATACCACTTGTAGATACGTAGATCTACTAGTTTTAAACACTATTTCACAAGCAAAATCGCTTTTACACAAGTTCATGATTCGTGTGTGGTAGAGTTTCATCCTTTAACCCTTGTTACTTCCAAAACAACCTTATGTCATGATCCATGATCATGACCAACCCGGGTTAAATGACGATCCGAGCTATCACAACATAGATCGGGTCCAAATAATCACACAAATCAATTACTACAAGATTTACACAACATATGAGCTTTTAACCAACATTTTTAGTGTTTTTAGTAGACTTTTATGCTTCATCTTGTAAGTTTGCGACTTTTAACCGTTACATATCATTTTAACCACTTTAGAATAGTTCGAGAAGGTGATTTAAGCAACTTACTACTAGCTCGAGGCTAGGGAAGAATCTAGGCGAAAAATACGTGGATAAAAGCAATAGAGTGAGGTCCTTCGCCTTCCGAATGCACCAAGGTTCCTTATACGCGATCCTTAACACTTGTGTGATCTTGGAATGAGATGATCAAAATTGAAAATGGATGTATGTAAGAGGGGGTGTTCGGCCGTGAGTGATAGAGAGGGAGAGAGTGCGTGTGAATTTTGTTAAGTGTGGTTTAGGTTATGGTGGACATGAGTAGTAACTTATAGGCCAAAACTAAAGATCATTAACCAATGGACTTAGTGTCTCCAAGATATTAAGCAACAAAGATTAAACAAATCATCAAGTACAAGAGGTGTCCCCCCTCTTGGGGACGGTTGGTTAAGGGGGGGGGGTACTAGTTCGATTTCAACCAAAGGTTAAGTATCTAGTTAGGTTAATCTAGTTAAGTTTAGGGATTAACCCGGTTAGTAGTGTGTCATGCGTTACAATGGGTGTTAAGGTATTCAGGGACCCTAACTGGCTCAGAAAAAGACAAATAATGTTATTGACAATATTTTCATGTTCCGGGTATAGTCCGGTTGTTCGGTTGGATAGAGATCCGTTAAAGTGCTTAACAAAGCTTTAAAGTGTCGTTATAATTATTTTTAGTGACACAACTTATTCTTCCAAAGTGTCAGGAATATTTTCCTCATGTTTTGGCACTTTATTAGATAGCTAAAAGCTGGATTGTTTATTTAAAGTGCTGAGTTTTGTACTTAGAGTACGTTTTAGGCACATCCAGTCATCGTAACTTATTCCTAGAGACGCAGTTCTACAACCCTTGTATCCCTACACTCACCACTAGTGTAGTAAAATATTTCTGGCTCATACAGGCCTTAGAGGCAGTGTCTGCCTGATGCTGGCTTTATCAGCATGTTCAATAGGTTATCCGTTTATAGTGCTACTGTGCTTTTTGTGCATCATGTTTGTCACTAAGGTTCAGCATGTAAATAATGTAGTGACGGTAAGTAAAGTATGATGCAGGTAAGTACATGTATCAGAAATCAAGTAGCAGTTCATCAGCAATTTCAAACAAGCACAGTAATTAAGCAGTAATTAATTATTAATTAAGTCGTACGGATACCTGGTTTAGTGAGGGTTGTCACATTCTCCCCCCGTTAGGAAAATTTCATCCCGAAATTTTAAGTTCTGCTTGTAGATGCAGGGTTCTTAGGAAATAAGTGGGGGTATTTCTCTTTCATCCGGTCCTCACGCTCCCAGGTGTATTCAGGACCATGTCTGGCATTCCAACGAACTTTAACGAGCTTGACACTGCTCCGGCGGGTCTTGTTTACCTTCCAATCCGTAACCTCAACCGGTTCTTCAACGAAATGGAGCGTGTCGTCAACATGAATCTCGTCGATGGGAATGGCAATGGTATCTTGAGTTGGACTTTTCTTCAGGTTGGATACATGAAATGTATCGTGAACTGAATGGAATTCATCAGGTAAGTCCAGCTTGTATGCTACTAATCCTATTCTTTCCAAAACTCTGAAAGGACCAATGTAGCGCGGATTTAACTTCCCACGCTTTCCGAAGCGTGCCACACCCTTCCAGGGTGAAACTTTCAATAAAACCATTTCTCTAACTTGGAATTCCAAGTGGTTCCGGTTTGGATCTGCATAGGCTTTCTGTCTTTCACGAGCTGCTTCGATGCGTTTTCGAATCTGCGCAATCTTGTCTGTCGTCTCTTGGACAATTTCGGGACCAGCAAGTTGCCTATCACCTGCGTCAGCCCAGCATAGGGGTGATCGGCACTTGCGTCCGTAAAGAGCTTCGAATGGCGCGGCACCAATACTGGTGTGGTAGCTGTTGTTGTATGAAAATTCGACCAAAGGCAAATGCTTATCCCAGCTACCGCCCAAATCCATAACACACGCTCTCAGCATGTCTTCCAAAGTCTGTATCGTCCGCTCGCTTTGCCCGTCAGTTTGCGGGTGAAATGTGGTGCTCAGATTTAATTGTGAGCCAAAAGCTTCTTGGAAGTTTTGCCATATCCTTGACACAAACCTTCCGTCTCTATCAGAGATGATTGAGAGAGGTACTCCATGGCGCGTAACGATCTCTCTCATGTAAATTTCGGCCAACTTGCTCGTATTATCCTTCTCTCTGATAGGTAAGAAGTGGGCTGACTTTGTTAATCGATCCACTATTACCCAAATAGTGTCATGACCTCTTGGCGTTCTTGGCAACTTTGTAATAAAATCCATTGAGATTTGTTCCCATTTCCACTTGGGGATCTCAGGTTGTTGCAGAAGTCCTGAAGGCTTCTGATATTCAGCTTTAACCTTAGCGCATGTTAAACATTTGCTCACATAAACAGCAACATCGCCTTTCATCCTAGGCCACCAATAGTAATCCTTGAGATCTTGGTACATCTTATCCGCTCCTAGATGGATAGAGTACCGCGACTTGTGAGCTTCATCGAAAATAACCTTCCTTAAACCACCAAACAGAGGAATCCAAATCCTTTTCTCAAAACATAACGTTCCTTCCTCGTTTGGCACCAAAAGCTTCTCCATCCCACGGAGATATTCTTCTTCAAGGTTTCCTTCCTTGAGAGCTTCTTTCTGCGCGGCACGAATGCGCAAGGAAGGATCGGTTCGGATAATCATTTCTAAAGCCCTAACCCTTATGGGCTTGATCCTCTCTTTTCGACTTAGGGCATCGGCGACCACATTCGCCTTCCCTGGATGATACTTTATCTCGCAGTCGTAATCGTTCAACAACTTAACCCATCGTCTTTGCCTCATATTCAGCTCCTTCTGGTTGAATATGTGTTGTAGGCTCTTATGATCTGTAAAGATTGTACATTTCGTACCATAAAGGTAGTGTCTCCAGATCTTTAATGCAAAAACCACTGCGCCAAGTTCCAAATCATGTGTGGTAAAGTTCTTTTCATGTACTTTCAATTTACGCGATGCGTAAGCAATAACCTTTTGGCGTTGCATCAACACACAACCCAATCCTTGACGTGAGGCGTCACAGTATACCACGAAATCATCTGTACCTTCTGGTAGTGCTAAGATTGGCGCATTGCAGAGCTTATCCTTCAACAGCTGAAACGCTTCTTCCTGTTTGATTCCCCAATCAAACTTCTTATCTTTCTGCGTGAGGAGCGTCAATGGTTGAGCGATTTTTAAAAAAATCCTCAATGAACCTTCGATAGTAGCCAGCCAAACCCAAGAATTGTCGAATCTCGGTTGGCGTCTTTGGCGTTTCCCAATTCTTGATCGCTTCGATCTTTGTGGGATCAACATGGATTCCATTTCCATTAACCACATGTCCAAGAAATTGGACTTCACGTAGCCAAAATTCGCACTTAGAGAATTTGGCATACAGCTGTTCTTTCTTCAGCAGCTCCAAAATAACTCTTAGATGTTGTTCGTGCTCGGCCTTTGTCCTTGAATAAATCAAGATGTCGTCGATAAACACAATCACGAACTTGTCCAAGTACGGCTTGCAAACTCTATTCATCAAATCCATAAAAACTGCAGGTGCGTTTGTCAACCCAAACGGCATAACTAGGAACTCGTAGTGTCCATAACGAGTTCTGAAGGCTGTCTTCGGGATACTCTCCTCTTGTATCCTTAACTGATGGTATCCAGATCGCAAATCGATCTTTGAGTAAAAGCTTGAGCCTTGCAGTTGGTCAAACAGATCATCAATTCTTGGCAGAGGGTATCTATTCTTGATCGTCAGCTTGTTCAGCTCCCGGTAGTTGATGTTTATTTGAAAATCATCATCCTTCTTTTTGACGAGTAGAAATGGGGTTACCCCAAAAGGGAATTTTGGTCTGTTATCTTCCTTCTCTATCCATTGCTAAAACTTCTCTGTCAATCCTTGCATCTCCGAAAATGTAAGTCGCTACGATGCATCGACTACGGGTGCAGTGCCTGGAATTAAATCGACGCGGGATTCGACTAATCGTTGAGGAGACGATTCCGGCAAGTCTTCGAGGAAGACTTCGGGGTATTCTCCAATCACAGGGATATCTTCAAGTTTTGGTTCTTCGGCTTCTTTTTCCACGACATGAGCCAAGAATGCAACACATCCTTTGTGCGAAAATTTTTGTGTCTTCTTTGCCTGATAATCCGTAGGAGCGTATCCTGCTCCATGAATCACAATCATTTCTCCGTTCGTCGTCGGGGCGCGGATGACAATCTCCGCCGGGTTGTTCGACAACCAGTCCATCCCAATTATCACATCGAAGCTTCCGTTATGCTTGTTCTATCGAGAATTGGGTATCTAGGTTACTTACTACTAAAACAACTATATTTTCTGAAGCTAAAATTTGACAATACTGTCAAATAGAGCATAACATTGACTATTATGAGATGTACCGATATCCACGCTTGGATTCTATCCCCGCTGTTGAGCTTTCATCCACGTGCCTGAGTGTTCTTAGGGCAATACTTCCTGAAATGCCCCACATCATCGCAATTAAAACATGCTTGGCCACAACCTTGATCGTCACCATCCCTGCCTTGATAATTGTTGTCGTCGTTATTTCCTCCGCGATTTCTGCTACCATCTTGACCTCTATTTCCATGTTTAGTACCTTGCCGACACGTTTCCTTGACATGTCCCACCTTGCCACAGTTACCACATTTTCCATATCTACACCGCCCGTTATGGTGACGTCGACAGTTGTCGCACTTTGGTAGGATACCCGTGTACTCTTTTCTCTTTTTAGCCTTGTCGTTGCTACTCGACTGGGTACCCTGTTTGAAATTCGCCAACTTCCTCTTGTTGTCCCCAGATGACTCTACATGAGTCTCCTTCTTCTCCTCAGAGGTTGAAAATTTGTTCATCCTGATTGCCTCTTCCGTCAGGGCTACACTTAGATTGATGGCCTCAGTGATTGTTGCAGGCTTTGATGTCGTTACCATGCTCATGATTTGGGGTGCCAATCCCCAAATGAAATGCTCAATCCTCTTAAACTCCGGATCTACCATGTAAGGAACGATACGCGATAGAACTTGGAACTTCTCCACATACTCAGCTATTTTTGGACCTTCCATCTTCAAGTTCCAGAACTCAGTTTCTACCTTCTGGCTTTCTGTTCTCGAACAGTACTTTTTATACATTAGCTCTTTCAGCTCGTCCCATGATAGAGCATACGCAGCAGCCTCGCCCATTGTCTGAACCTGAAGTTTCCACCATGACAGAGCCCCATCTCGGAATAGCCCGGAAATGTACGTGACCTGATCTCTTGGGGCGCATTTGCTCGCACGCAAAACAGTGTCCGTCTTCTCAATCCAGCGTACGAAGGCTACGGCACCCCCAGTGCCGTCGAAATGTAGGGGCTGGCAGCCTAAGAACTGCTTGTAGGTGCAGCCGTTGGGTGGGTTATTTCCTGAGGTACTTCCATTGCGCTCGGGGCGATGGGCCTCGTATTGTGCGATGACTGCAGCAATGATTCCCTGAAGTTCCGCCTCGTTGGTGGGTATGCGTACATCCCGTCTTGGAGGCATCTTCTAAATGATGATCGTATGGGTCAGGTCATAGTAAGTAAAGTGTACGTAAGTATACAACAATATCAACACATAACATCTCATGTTATAAATAAATCAATCACATAACATCTCATGTTATAAATCAATCACCCATATTGATAGCCTCTGCAATGGTTGAGGGCTTCGAGGTAGTAACCATGCCCCTGATCTGGGGTGCAAGTCCCCAAATGAATCGTTCCATCCTTTTGAACTCCGGTTTGACTAAGTAGGGGACGACCCTAGACAAGTCGTGAGATTGCTGGATGTATTCAGGAATCTCTGGTCCGTCCATTTTCAATTCCGGAACTCTACCTCACGCTTCTGGTTTCCAGCCCTAGAATTGTATTTCTTCTCCATCATTCCTTTGAGCTCGTCCCAGCTCAGTGCATTAGCAGTATCTTGTACCAAAGGTCTGAACCTGGAGGTTCCATTATGAGAGTGTGCCATCTAGAAATAACCCCGAGATATAGGTAACACTCTGTTGGGGCGAACAGTTACTCATTCTTAGAATGGAGTCGGTCTTTTCGGACCAACGAACAATGCCACGGCGCCTCCTGTTTCGTCAAAGTTCAAAGGCTTGCAGTTCAGGAACTGCTTATAGGTGCAGGCAGTTGGAGGGTTATTTCCAGTAATGCCATCGCTGTGCTTAGAGCGGAGGGCTTCATGTCGTGCAGTTGCCTGTGAGATGCGTTCTTGCAGCTCGGCTTCTGTCCTTGGCAGTGTACTGGTGTCTGCGACACGTCTGGGTGGCATTCTCTTCTGTCGAAGTGGTATGAAGCGGGCTAGACAACATTTCAATTGTCTATGAGATACATAGCACCATAAGCCATCATGTACTCACCCAATTTTACACGTAAATATACTCGATGTATGGGCGAGGAAATAATTTCTGAGCCTTCACATAGGATTGCCAATTTGGCTTGTTGCTTGTAATAGAATGAACTCGAGGCTACATCGCCTTGGTCATTCGTGTTTACGTTATTTCCTGCTACATTGGTTTTCATTAGCTTGACCCGCAGAGTCCACCAGGATTCCTGTGCACTACAAGTCGTTATTACGTGGGCCCCCGTAATAATAAATTGTCTTGCACAGTTACCCCAAATTTTCTCTCGTCCAAGCAGATGATCAATCAAGGAGTAACAGCAGGTGCATCGGCATGAACAGTGTCATGCTCTGATGCGGGGTCAGGAGCAATGCCTGGCTCAGGGGCCACAGCCGGCTCCAGATCAACAAACTCCATCTCAAAATCAGCTGGATCAACAAACATAGGGTCGACAGGAACAACAGAATCCTCCAAGGGCTGGCCTAAGTGTATGAACTCCATGTCATGGTCTGGATCAAAACCAGGTGGAAAAACAGAATCGTCCTCAATATTGCGATCAAACTCAAAGCTGTGTGCGGGAACTGGTGCAGCTGATGACGCCATATCAGGGTCGGCGTCGTGTGAGTGGTGCTGCACCCCCTGTATATGCAAAGATGCAGATGCCACAGGCTCAAATGAGTCTGGGACGGGTGAATGGGCATGAGCCTCTTCTTGCAGGAATGTCAGCAAGTGGTAGGCTATCACCAGCAGCAATAGGGCCTCGCCCTCAATTGGGTCCTCCTCTAATAGATCGACATCGTCGGGGGGGCATATCGACAACGGGATAAGCGGCAAGGGGCACAGGAGCAGGGACCATCGCGAGTGGCAAATTCCCAACAAGATGGCCATCAGCAGGCTCTGCTACGACATCAGGCAGTGCAAAGGGCTGAAAGTCGTCATCGTCTGTGCCGGTAGTATCGGAAATGTACACCTCGTGCTCCGATGAAACTATGTCGTCTGATACTATGGCCATGGGATTCGTAGTGTCCATCTTAGTACATGATGAAGGCATGACGTTTGTAACACAAACACACATACGTATAACAATCAATCATATTAACATATTAGTCACCAAGTAAGCAATCAAATAGTTCTCCTAGTCCCACTAGCCTCCCAGCCTCCCAGACTGCTCTTCCTAGTCCTACTAGCCAATTCTCCTAGTCCCACTAGCCAATTCTCCTAGTCCCACTAGCCAACTACCCCGATCTCCCAGACCGAGCCTCGGCCTCCAAGACCGAGCCTCAGCCTCCAAGACTGAGCCTATAAATAATAAATAAAATGTGCTCAACATTTGTTTGTAAAAAGTTTTTGGATCTGGACTTAAGTGGTATGCAGTAAAAATGTTTTCGTGAGAGCCCTTGTGATCATAGTCTAGACTCGAGAAGGAATCCTAGTTCGCTATGATCAGAGCTCTGATACCAAGCTGTCACACCCTGGCTTTGCGGAAGCGTGGTTAATTTGGTGTGACTTCTTAATACCATAGCTTAACCATAACAAAGCTATATGAAATAAACCATGCAAGATCATCCATTTAATTAAGTTTTAAAAACCAAATACAACAACATTGTTTTAACAAACACAAACATCAACATGACATAAACACAGTTTAAGGACTGTGACTTGTCCAGGAAAGAGTCACATTCCCCAAACCCGGATGACCTCGTAACTACTGCAGCGGAAAACGTGTCATACCGCGCCAGATCCTTTAATTCCCTGAAATACATGTAGGTTGAAAAATCAACAATAATGTTGAGCGAGTTCATGTGTTTAGTATGTGCACGCAAATAAACCTTTATAATCATTGTAAGTATGAATGTTTTGTAAACTCTGGTATGAAAGCAAATAAGGAAACATATCAGATAATGTGTAACCACATGGTCCAACCTGCGGGCGCATGGGAGGGGATAGGACAAGGTCACCACATGGTCCAACCTTAGGGCGCATGGGTGGTGTTAAGACAAGGTCACCACATGGTCCAACCTTAGGGCGCATGGGTGGGGTTTGTTATGCTCAACTAGGCCTATCACTCGTATCCCTCGATCGTACTACGAGGACTAATGTTCTTAAGATTTCACCTACCCAATCACATAACCTAACAATTCCTTCCTTAGCTGACCATACCATTCGTAATTGTCCGTAGCAGTATGTAACATGTATTTCACCCCCGAAGTATAAAACTGAAAACAGTTAAGAGAAAAGGGGGACATGAACTCACAGTGGTGCATCTCTACCAAGTATACCTCCAAATCAAGCAGCTGTGTGACGACCTACACGTACTAACTCTATTAGACAGACGGCCGTGTGACAACCCGCACTAAACCAGGTATCCGTACAACTTAATTAATGATTAATTACTGCTTAATTACTGTGCTTGTTTGAACTAGCTGATGAACTGCTACTTGAATACTGATACATGAACTTACTTGCATCATACTTGTTTGCTGTCACTACATTATTTACATGCTGAACCCTAGTGACAAACATGATGCACAAAAAGCACAGTAGCACTAAACGGATACACAGTGAACATGCTGATATAACCAGCATCAGGCAGATACTGCCTCTAAGGCCTGTTAAGAGCCTCAAATATTTTGGCTACACTGGTAGTGAGTGTAGGGATATAAGGGTTGTGGTACTGCGTCTCTAGGAATAAGATACACTGATTCGGATGTGCCTAAAACGTACTTTAAGTACCAAACACAGCACTTTAATAAATAAACCAGCTTCTAGCTGACTAGTAAAGTGCCAGTACATGAGAAAAATAACACTAGACACTTTCTAAAGTGTCGGGAAAACAAATTGTGTCACTAAAAGTAACAATAACGACACTTTAAAGATTTTGTAACGCTTTAACGGATTACTATCCAACCGGACACCCGGACTTTACCCGGAACATGAAAATATTACTATTTTCACTAATTATATTTTTCTGAGCCAGTTAGGGTCCCTGATTACCCTAACACCCGTCATAACGCATAACATACAACTAACTAAGTTAAATACTTAGTTAACCTATTTAACCAAACTAAACCTCCTAATTACTAGTCTAAATCGAACCAACCCCCCACCCCTCTCATAACCGGCCCCAAAACTATGGGGGACACACAAGTACAAGGGTGATTACCTAAATCTAGTTTGTGTAATATCATGAAGACATATTAACCAATGGTTAATAACACCTAGATTTTCTATAAATACACACTTAAACTAACAAGAACATTATCACTTCACTAATCACCAACTTACTCTCTACCTCTCGGCCGAACCCCCCTAGAACCACCCACCCACTTTCGACTTTCATCCTCATCATTCCAAGATCATACAAGCTCTAAGGGTTGCGTATTAGGAGCTTTGGTGCACTCGGAACACGAAGGACCTCTTTCGTTAGCTTTTATCCACGCATTTTTCATCAAAGATCTTCCCTAGCCTTGAGCTAGAGGTATAACACTTAAAACTTGTTTTTAAGCTTATCTAAGGTGGTTAAAAGGAATATTGTCGGTTAAATATCGTCAACTTACATTTCGAAGCTTTAAAGTCTACTAAAAATGTGAAAAGTGGTGGTTAATAGCTTGTAACTTGTGTAAAAGTTGTAGTATTTGGAATTTGTGGTTATTGAGACCCGATCTATGTTGTGGTAGCTCGGATCACCGTTTAACCCGACTTTGTAAGATCATGGATCTTCACATAAGCTCGTTTTTAGTTAACACCAGGGGTTAAAAGGTGAAACTCTACCACACACGAGACATGGACTTGTTTAAAGGCATTTTATTTGTGTAAAAGTGATTTAACTTGTACATTGGTGTTTAAAACTAGCGGATCTACGTATCTGCAAGTGGTATTTTTGAAGAACCACACATTTAAGAAACCATGTATTTTAAAGAAAGGATCTTACACTAACAAACATGATTTTATAAACCACAAGTGTGTAAACACTTGTGAAATGAAAAGATCCGACAAAGAACTAGATTTGTCACTTGTTACTAGAAGTTGTAAAGTCGGATTTCTCTAAACACGAGGTTTTTACAAGATTAAAGTTACTGTATATAAAGATCTACAAGAAATAATGGGATTTACATTGTAGATGCGGAAAAACTACAAGTTCATGCGATTATGCGATTTACATACTTGTCGACTAGTTTGATGTATCGGAAATTGTTTGATTGAATAAAGAAGTTGTTGAACTGATTTGTTAAAAGAAAATGATACGCTTGAAAGCGTGGCCACCTCCAGTTACAGAGGAAACTCTGGCGAAATTTTTTCTAAAAACCTAACACTTAGAATTATTTACACAACGAATGTTAGAACTATTTTCGACATATTTTCGAAACATAAAATTTCGCCATGACTTTAATTACTAAACATTCGGAGGTGGGATTTTCACAAAAATTAACGTGATAAATATATTTTGTCACAACACTGTTTATGATTATTTTGTGAAAATACATAAATATTATTTTAGAGTAAAAATAATATTTACAAGCGTTAATGATTCCAAAACTTTGCGAACGCTTCCACACAAACATATAAGTTACACCGGTAATTACATTACCACACGACTATTAAAACGTAACTTACGCACATGTATTGTATCCCCCATCCTTGGGAAGAAGTATAACTACCAAGTGTATACAGAACATAAACACGAAATAGTTGTCTAACTATTTCCCAAAGACTTAAACTGTAAAGCTAAGGCACGGCCGTCCGTCTAATAGAATTAGCACTTGTAGGTCGTTGCACAGCTTACTGTATTGGAGACACTTGTTAGAGACGCGCATTCACTGTGAGTTCATGTCCCCCTTTTCTCTAACTGATTTCAGTTTTCTTAACTGCGGGGGTGAAATACATGTTACTTTGTTTACAAGTACTTTATACACGGTATGATTAACGTAAGGAGGTTTTAGATCATGTGAATGGGTAGTTAGAACACCGAGGGACTTAAGCGGTAGATCTATCTGGGTGTAGCGAGCCCAGCTCTAGGCCCAACAGAACGGACCTCTCTGAGGACCAACAGAACGGACCTGGAGTGACTTGGTTGCCCAACGCAAAAATCGGCTAGGGTGTGTCTTCTTACTTGCATTTCACGACATGCTAATGGCCTTGCAAACCATTGGTGATCACAAGTCCTCTTACACTGCTACATACCAGGAAACATTTATACTTACAAGTGTTTTACTTACTCACTTGCACATGAACTCGCTCAACATTATTGTTGATTTTTCAACTCACATGTATTTCAGGAAATTAAACGGATCTGGCACGGTATGGAACGTTTTCCGCTGCACTTGTCATGGAGTCATCAGGGTTTAGGGGATGTGTCTCTTTCCTGGACAAGACACAGTCCTTAAACCACGTTTATGTTATGTTATGAGTTGTAATGTCTACTGAACAAGGTTATGGTTGTATGTTAAAACAATGGTATTGTGTTTGAATTTCAAAACTTAATGGATGAGTTGCATGGTTTTTAATTCATATAGCTTGTTATGGTTAAGCTATGGTATTAAGAAGTCACACCAAAATTAACCACGCTTCCGCAAAGCCAGGGTGTGACAGCTTGGTATCAGAGCTCTGATCATAGCGAACTAGGATTCTTTCTCGAGTCTAGACTATGATCACTAGGGCTCTCACGAAAACATTTTTCTGCATACCACTTAAGTCCAGATCCAAAACTTTTTACAAACAAATGTTGAGCACTTTTTATTAATTATAGGCTCAGCTTGGAGGGCTGAGGATCGGTCTGGAGGATCGAGGTGGTCAAGGTAGTTAAGCACGTTGGTTTGTTATAGGTTCGATCTGGAGGATCGAGGCTCGGTCTAGGTGACCGAGGTAGTGGGCTAGCAAGGCTAGGAAGAAAGGGCTCAGCTTGGAGGGCTGAGGATCGGTCTGGAGGATCGAGGTTTGGTTTAGGTGAAGGATAGAGCAGTCTTGTAGACTGGATGAAATTGGCTAGTAAGACTAGGAGAATTATGTGATACCTTACTTGGTGACTTATGTGATTACTTGATTTATGATTGACTATTTGTGCATGTTTGTGTATATGTTACAGACACATGGATTCTGCAGACACTGGTGGTTCAGGCACCACAGGCCCGAGGCCTATCGTTTCAGACGACATTGAGTCATCGGAGCACGAGGTTTACACGTCCGACTTCACTAGCACAGATGAGGACGATTTTCAGCCTTTTGCACTACCTGACGGTGCTGGCGAGCTCGCAGATGGTCCTATCGCCGGGGATCTACCATTGGCATTGATCCCTGCTCCTATACCGCTTGCTGTGTACCCAGCTTACGATTTACCCATCGACGATGAGGAGGATGATGTCGATATGTTTGATGAGGAGCCTTTCGAGGAGGATGCTCAGGGCGAGGCCCTTCCTGCTGCCGATCCCTTATTGATCGCAGATGCTCCTGCCGCGGAGTCACCTGTTCACTCCCCAGTCGCGGACTCCTTTGAGTCTGTGGCTTCTGTACCCTCACATGTCCAGAGTGCACAGCACTTCCCTCATGATTCAGAGCCTGATCACGCATCTTCTGTTGCCCCTATCCCCAGTTTCGCTGTTGACCATGATGATGAGGGGGATTCCGATCCTATGTTTCCCCCAGGATTCGACCCTGATCGTGATTTAGAGTATGTTCCGATGGATCAGTTTTTGGAGGATCCAGTAGACGCTGTTGACCTATTTGATCCTATTGACCCAGATTTTGAGTTTGAGATGGCTTTTGATGACTTCGAGCCTGCCGTAGCTCCTGAGCAGGCAGCCGCTCTAGACCCTATACCCGAGCATGACCCAGTACATGCTGATATCCCTTTTGAGCCTGTTATTGCTGATCTCCCTGTAGATGTTCCTGTGATTGAGGGCGATCATGTTGCTGTTGATCCCGTTGTTCCTTTACCCGTTGGTGATATACCTGCTGACCACCCTATAGAGCACTTTGCACCCGGTCACCCTGTTGTTGCTCCCTTACTT
Source organism: Helianthus tuberosus (assembly GCA_030545235.1). Taxonomy (NCBI): domain Eukaryota; kingdom Viridiplantae; phylum Streptophyta; class Magnoliopsida; order Asterales; family Asteraceae; genus Helianthus; species Helianthus tuberosus. The sequence goes on from JARYGA010014359.1 coordinate 39,834, forward strand.
GATCCCGTTCCCCTAGAGCCCGGACATGCACTGTTCGCGGCACATATGGATCCACCGAATGAGTCCGCACAGCACGGTTGGATACCGGCTGATGAGGATGTTCCACCTTTTCCTCCACAGATTCCTGTTGCACCCCATATTGACTTTTCATTTCAGGTTCCTATGTTTGTACCTCCAGCAGGGCCTGGAGAGGGTTCTTCAGCTCACCCTGATGGGCATGTACCGATGCCTATCCCTTTCATGCCTCAGACGTCATCTATTCCATCCGCTGTTGCACCATTTCACGTGGCACCTTTCGACCCCACTAGCGAGCCATTTCTTTGGGCACCTGGCTCTGGTATGCCACCCACTGACCCCTATCATGCTTTTCACAGGGGATACACTATCGAGGACGTCTTGATGTCCTTTGTCGCACAGCATGAGTCCCACACACAGCGTATACAGGAGCTCGAGAGAGCTCGGTTGTCACCTTGTCAGTACCATGGACAGGCACCCTCCCCTCTACAGTCGTTTCGACCATTACCTCCAGATTTTGCTGCTCGTCTCTTTACGTTAGAGCAGCAGGTTGCTTCCATTATCCGTACACAGCGAGCCCAGGAGGAGGACTGGCTCCAGTTACGCCGGTTGTTTTATACTCACTTTCCCCCTCCTCCACCACCATCTGCATAGAGCTCACCAGTTACTGATTAGGTAGACGAGGATGAGAAGACGGCGATTGTTGGATTGCACAGCATTTTAGAGACCACTTTTTGACTTTGACTTTTGTTGACATGTACTTGATGTTGTATTTGACACTGATTTGTTATGATTTTTGGACAGGGGTGATGTAGCCCCTAGTTGATGGATGATTGTATGACACTATGATGTACTGATACCCTTACTCTGTGGTCTTGATGTATGACAATCGCAGTATTCTCATCATATCTGTTTCGCTTGATTACTTATTTGTATTTTTATGGCATGAGATGTGGGTGATTGGTATTTGTGATGTATTGATGACATGAGATATTACGTGCTATTACTATTACTATATACGTACTTTTCGCTATGGCCTGACCAATGTGAACACATCTTTTAGAAGATGCCGCCGAAACGCCCAACACCAATGCCTACTAATGAGGCAGAGCTACAGCAAGTCATTGCAGCTGCCATAGCACAGTACGCAGCATCTCAGCTAGGAGGGAGCGGAAGTGTTAACCAAGGCAATAACAATCCACCTCACGGATGCACCTACAAGCAGTTTTTAGACTGCAAACCGGTCAACTTCGATGGCACAGGAGGTGCAGTTGCCTTTACCCGCTGGGCTGAGAAAACCGATTCTGTTTTACGCATGAGCAAGTGCGCAGAGGATCAGCAAGTCACATACATTTCAGGGCTGTTTCTAGATGGAGCCCTATCCTGGTGGAATCTACAAGTGCAAACTCTAGGCGAAGCTACCACCTACGCGCTGACTTGGACCGAATTGAAAGAACTTATGCGCAAAAAGTACTGTTCTCGCGCAGAAATTCAAAGGTTGGAGACCGAATTTTGGCACTTAAAGATGGATGGACCAAAGATTGCAGAATACGTCCAGAGGTTTCACGACTTATCTCAAGTGGTTCCTTACATGGTTACACCGGAATACAAGCGAATCGAGCGCTTCATTTGGGGTTTGGCTCCCCAAATCATAAGCATGGTAACCTCCTCCAAACCAGCGACTATCACTGAAGCCATCGATTTGAGCGTGGCTCTCACCGAGGAGGCGATTCGTTTGAACAAGTTTGGTGATGTTAAGGCAAAGGAGAAAGAGACTCATGTTGAGTCGTCAGGAAGTAACAAAAGAAAGTTTTCGAACTTCAAACAAAGTGTTAGCGGTGATGGTAAGAGAGGAGCACCAAGCACGCCAGCTCAGGGTACAGCTGGCAGTGGAAGGAAAGGAAGGGGATATATGGGCACCCAGCCCAAGTGTAATGCCTGCCAGCGTCACCATTCTGGCCAATGTGGGCTAAAAGTATGTGAAGCATGTGGGAAACGTGGTCACTCGAAGGATACTTGTTGGGTCCCTGCCGGTCGCGGAGGCCAGGGAGGATATGGAAATAGGAATGATAACCGTGGTGGAAATGGGAACCGCCCACAAGGAAATTTTGGAGGTAACAGAAATCATGGCAACAACGCTAACCAAGCGGGCGCAGTGAATCGTAATCCGGGGAATGATCAAGCTGGTGGTAATGGACAGAGACTCGGATGCTATAACTGCGGGGAAATCGGGCATTTTAAGAAGAACTGCCCAACGTTGAACCAAGCCCGTGGTAGAGTGTTCCAACTCGAAGCTAGGGAGGCGCGCCAGGATCCCAATGTTGTTACTGGTACGTTCCCTGTGAACCAACGCTATGCATCCGTTTTATTTGATACTGGTGCCGATTATAGCTTCGTATCGTTAGAATTTAAGAATATGCTTGGGTTAGCCGCTCATAAGTTAGATATTCCCTACTCGATCGAATTAGCTAATGGAAAGTTAGTTGAAGCCAACGAAGTAATCAGAGGCTGTGTGATAGAATTGGGAGAACGTGAGTTTACTTTGGATCTACTACCAGTCCAATTGGGAAGCTTCGACGTGGTGGTAGGAATGGATTGGTTATCCGGAAATAAGGCTGAGATAGTATGTCACGAGAAAGTTGTTCGTATCCCAACTGATGATGGTGAGACAATTGTGGTTCACAGAGAGAAGCGTGACACGCCGCTAAGATTTATCAGCTGCTTGAAAGCAAGGAAGTGTTTACAGAAAGGATGTGTTGCTTTTCTGGCACACATCGTAGATAAGAAGGCTGCCGAGCCAAGAGTCGAAGACATCCCTGTCGTAAGGGAGTATCCAGAAGTCTTCCCAGAAGACTTACCTGGACTGCCACCTCAGAGGCAAGTGGAGTTTCACATTGACTTAGTTCCAGGCGCCGCGCCTGTGGCTAAGGCACCTTACAGACTTGCGCCGTCTGAGATGCAGGAATTGTCGACACAACTTCAAGAGTTGTTAGACAAGGGTTTTATCCGACCAAGCTTCTCGCCTTGGGGAGCTCCGGTCCTGTTTGTCAAGAAAAAGGACGGAAGCTTCCGCATGTGTATTGACTACCGAGAATTGAACAAGAACAGGTATCCTCTGCCAAGAATTGATGATCTGTTCGACCAACTTCAAGGTTCAAGCTTTTACTCTAAGATCGATCTTCGATCTGGATACCATCAATTAAGGATACAGGAGGAAAGTATCCCGAAAACAGCCTTCCGAACTCGTTATGGACACTACGAGTTCCTCGTTATGCCGTTTGGTTTGACAAACGCACCTGCAGTCTTTATGGACTTGATGAATAGGGTTTGCAAGCCATACCTGGACAAGTTCGTGATTGTGTTTATCGACGACATTTTGATTTATTCAAAGACAAAGGCTGAACACGAACAGCATCTAAGAGCTATTCTGGAGCTGCTAAAGAAGGAACAGTTGTATGCCAAGTTCTCTAAGTGCGAGTTTTGGCTACGCGAAGTCCAGTTTCTTGGACATGTGGTTAATGGAAATGGAATTCATGTTGATCCCACAAAGATCGAGGCGATCAAGAATTGGGAAACGCCTACGACGCCAACCGAGATTCGACAATTCTTGGGTTTGGCTGGCTACTATCGAAGGTTCATCGAGGATTTCTCGAAAATCGCTCAACCTTTGACGCTCCTCACGCAGAAGGATAAGATGTTTGATTGGGGAATCAAACAGGATGAAGCGTTTCAGATATTGAAGGATAAGCTTTGTAACGCGCCAATCTTAGCTCTACCAGAAGGTACCGACGATTTTGTGGTATACTGCGATGCATCGCGTCAGGGATTGGGTTGCGTGTTGATGCAACGCCAAAAGGTCATTGCTTACGCATCACGCCAACTGAAAGTGCACGAAAAGAACTATACCACCCACGATTTGGAGCTTGGCGCAGTGGTTTTTGCTTTGAAGATCTGGAGACACTACCTTTATGGTACAAAGTGCACAATTTTCACAGATCACAAGAGCCTACAACATATATTTAACCAGAAGGAGTTAAATATGAGGCAAAGACGATGGGTTGAGTTGCTGAACGATTACGACTGCGAGATAAAATATCATCCAGGGAAGGCGAATGTAGTCGCCGATGCCCTAAGTCGTAAGGAAAGGATCAAGCCCATAAGGGTTAGGGCTCTAGAGATGATTATCCGAACCGACCTTTCCCTGCGCATTCGTGCCGCACAAAAGGAAGCTCTCAAGGAGGGAAAACTTGAGGAAGAATATCTCCGTGGAATGGAGAAGCTTTTGGTACCAAACGAGGAAGGAACGTTATGTTTTGAGAAAAGGATTTGGGTTCCTCTGTTTGGTGGATTAAGGGAAGTTATTTTCGACGAAGCGCACAAGTCACGGTACTCTATCCACCCTGGATCGGATAAGATGTACCAGGATCTCAAGGAATATTATTGGTGGCCTAGGATGAAAGGCGATGTTGCTGTTTACGTGAGCAAATGTTTAACGTGCGCTAAGGTTAAAGCGGAATACCAGAAGCCTTCAGGGCTACTGCAACAACCTGAGATTCCCAAGTGGAAATGGGAACAAATCTCCATGGATTTTATTACAAAACTGCCAAGAACGCCAAGAGGCCATGACATGATTTGGGTGATAGTTGACCGCCTAACAAAATCCGCACACTTTCTACCAATCAAGGAGAAAGACAGCACTAGTAAACTTGCGGAAATTTACTTGAGAGAGATCGTAGCACGCCATGGAGTACCTCTCTCGATCATCTCTGATAGAGACGGAAGGTTTGTGTCAAGAATATGGCAATCCTTCCAACAAGCCTTTGGCTCACAATTGAATCTGAGCACTGCGTTCTATCCGCAAACTGACGGCCAGAGCGAGCGAACGATACAGACTTTGGAAGACATGCTGAGGGCATGTGTTATGGATTTGGGCGGTAGCTGGGATAAACACTTACCTTTGGTCGAATTTTCATACAACAACAGCTACCACACCAGTATTGGTGTCGCGCCATTTGAGGCCCTATACGGACGCAAGTGCCGATCACCACTATGTTGGTCTGACGCAGGTGATAGGCAGCTTGCTGGTCCCGAGATCGTCCAAGAGACGACAGACAAGATTGCGCAAATACTTAAACGCATCAAAGCTGCTCGCCACAGGCAAAAGGCCTACGCGGATCCAAACCGGAAGCATGTGGACTTCCAAGTCGGAGAAATGGTGTTATTAAAAGTTTCACCCTGGAAGGGGGTGGCACGCTTTGGGAAGCGTGGGAAGTTAAATCCGCGCTACATTGGTCCCTTCAGAATTCTAGAAAGAATTGGAACAGTAGCATACAAGTTGGACCTACCTGCTGAACTAAATGGCGTTCACGATACATTTCATGTATCCAATCTAAAGAAAAGTCCAACTCAAATTGACGTTGCCATTCCCATCGACGAGATTCATATTGACGACACGCTCCACTTCGTTGAAGAACCTGTTGAGGTCACGGATTGGAAAGTTAACAAGACCCGCCGGAGCAGTGTCAAGCTCGTCAAAGTTCGTTGGAATGCCAGACATGGTCCTGAATTCACCTGGGAACGTGAGGACCAGATGAAAGATAAATACCCCCACTTATTTCTTAAGAACTCTGCATCTACGAGCAGAACTTAAATTTCGGGAGGAAATTTATTTAACGGGGGGAGAATGTGACAACCCGCACTAAACCAGGTATCCGTACAACTTAATTAATGATTAATTACTGTGCTTGTTTGAACTAGCTGATGAACTGCTACTTGAATACTGATACATGAACTTACTTGCATCATACTTGTTTGCTGTCACTACATTATTTACATGCTGAACCCTAGTGACAAACATGATGCACAAAAAGCACAGTAGCACTAAACGGATACACAGTGAACATGCTGATATAACCAGCATCAGGCAGATACTGCCTCTAAGGCCTGTTAAGAGCCTCAAATATTTTGGCTACACTGGTAGTGAGTGTAGGGATATAAGGGTTGTGGTACTGCGTCTCTAGGAATAAGATACACTGATTCGGATGTGCCTAAAACGTACTTTAAGTACCAAACACAGCACTTTAATAAATAAACCAGCTTCTAGCTGACTAGTAAAGTGCCAGTACATGAGAAAAATAACACTAGACACTTTCTAAAGTGTCGGGAAAACAAATTGTGTCACTAAAAGTAACAATAACGACACTTTAAAGCTTTTGTAACGCTTTAACGGATTACTATCCAACCGGACACCCGGACTTTACCCGGAACATGAAAATATTACTATTTTCACTAATTATATTTTTCTGAGCCAGTTAGGGTCCCTGATTACCCTAACACCCGTCATAACGCATAACATACAACTAACTAAGTTAAATACTTAGTTAACCTATTTAACCAAACTAAACCTCCTAATTACTAGTCTAAATCGAACCAACCCCCCACCCCTCTCATAACCGGCCCCAAAACTATGGGGGACACACAAGTACAAGGGTGATTACCTAAATCTAGTTTGTGTAATATCATGAAGACATATTAACCAATGGTTAATAACACCTAGATTTTCTATAAATACACACTTAAACTAACAAGAACATTATCACTTCACTAATCACCAACTTACTCTCTCCCTCTTGCTCTCTACCTCTCGGCCGAACCCCCCTAGAACCACCCACCCACTTTCGACTTTCATCCTCATCATTCCAAGATCATACAAGCTCTAAGGGTTGCGTATTAGGAGCTTTGGTGCACTCGGAACACGAAGGACCTCTTTCGTTAGCTTTTATCCACGCATTTTTCATCAAAGATCTTCCCTAGCCTTGAGCTAGAGGTATAACACTTAAAACTTGTTTTTAAGCTTATCTAAGGTGGTTAAAAGGAATATTGTCGGTTAAATATCGTCAACTTACATTTCGAAGCTTTAAAGTCTACTAAAAATGTGAAAAGTGGTGGTTAATAGCTTGTAACTTGTGTAAAAGTTGTAGTATTTGGAATTTGTGGTTATTGAGACCCGATCTATGTTGTGGTAGCTCGGATCACCGTTTAACCCGACTTTGTAAGATCATGGATCTTCACATAAGCTCGTTTTTAGTTAACACAAGGGGTTAAAAGGTGAAACTCTACCACACACGAGACATGGACTTGTTTAAAGGCATTTTATTTGTGTAAAAGTGATTTAACTTGTACATTGGTGTTTAAAACTAGCGGATCTACGTATCTGCAAGTGGTATTTTTGAAGAACCACACATTTAAGAAACCATGTATTTTAAAGAAAGGATCTTACACTAACAAACATGATTTTATAAACCACAAGTGTGTAAACACTTGTGAAATGAAAAGATCCGACAAAGAACTAGATTTGTCACTTGTTACTAGAAGTTGTAAAGTCGGATTTCTCTAAACACGAGGTTTTTACAAGATTAAAGTTACTGTATATAAAGATCTACAAGAAATAATGGGATTTACATTGTAGATGCGGAAAAACTACAAGTTCATGCGATTATGCGATTTACATACTTGTCGACTAGTTTGATGTATCGGAAATTGTTTGATTGAATAAAGAAGTTGTTGAACTGATTTGTTAAAAGAAAATGATACGCTTGAAAGCGTGGCCACCTCCAGTTACAGAGGAAACTCTGGCGAAATTTTTTCTAAAAACCTAACACTTAGAATTATTTACACAACGAATGTTAGAACTATTTTCGACATATTTTCGAAACATAAAATTTCGCCATGACTTTAATTACTAAACATTCGGAGGTGGGATTTTCACAAAAATTAACGTGATAAATATATTTTGTCACAACACTGTTTATGATTATTTTGTGAAAATACATAAATATTATTTTAGAGTAAAAATAATATTTACAAGCGTTAATGATTCCAAAACTTTGCGAACGCTTCCACACAAACATATAAGTTACACCGGTAATTACATTACCACACGACTATTAAAACGTAACTTACGCACATGTATTGTATCCCCCATCCTTGGGAAGAAGTATAACTACCAAGTGTATACAGAACATAAACACGAAATAGTTGTCTAACTATTTCCCAAAGACTTAAACTGTAAAGCTAAGGCACGGCCGTCCGTCTAATAGAATTAGCACTTGTAGGTCGTTGCACAGCTTACTGTATTGGAGACACTTGGTAGAGACGCGCATTCACTGTGAGTTCATGTCCCCCTTTTCTCTAACTGTTTTCAGTTTTCTTAACTGCGGGGGTGAAATACATGTTACTTTGTTTACAAGTACTTTATACACGGTATGATTAACGTAAGGAGGTTTTAGATCATGTGAATGGGTAGTTAGAACACCGAGGGACTTAAGCGGTAGATCTATCTGGGTGTAGCGAGCCCAGCTCTAGGCCCAACAGAACGGACCTCTCTGAGGACCAACAGAACGGACCTGGAGTGACTTGGTTGCCCAACGCAAAAATCGGCTAGGGTGTGTCTTCTTACTTGCATTTCACGACATGCTAATGGCCTTGCAAACCATTGGTGATCACAAGTCCTCTTACACTGCTACATACCAGGAAACTTTTATACTTACAAGTGTTTTACTTACTCACTTGCACATGAACTCGCTCAACATTATTGTTGATTTTTCAACTCACATGTATTTCAGGAAATTAAACGGATCTGGCACGGTATGGAACGTTTTTCGCTGCACTTGTCATGGAGTCATCAGGGTTTAGGGGATGTGTCTCTTTCCTGGACAAGACACAGTCCTTAAACCACGTTTATGTTATGTTATGAGTTGTAATGTCTACTGAACAAGGTTATGGTTGTATGTTAAAACAATGGTATTGTGTTTGAATTTCAAAACTTAATGGATGACTTGCATGGTTTTTAATTCATATAGCTTGTTATGGTTAAGCTATGGTATTAAGAAGTCACACCAAAATTAACCACGCTTCCGCAAAGCCAGGGTGTGACAGGCCGTGCCTTAGCTTTATGGTTTAAGTTTTTGGGAAATAGTTAGACAACTATTTCGTGTTTACATTCTGTATATACTTGGTAATTATTTTCCTTCCCAAGGATGGGGGATTTAATACATGTGTGTTTGAAATATATTATTAAGTCTCACTTAAAATATATTTTATTTCTAACTCCAAAATATAAATATTCTTCTAAAAAATATTATATTTTCTATTACATAAATTTTCCCAAAATAATACTTTGACAAAAATACGCGTTAAGTCATATTTTCTTAAAATGCGTAAGTTACGTTTTAATGATCGAGTGGTAATAATAATTACCGGTGTAACTTATATATTTATCGTAGAGACGTTCGTATTATTTTGGATCCATTATCATTCGTTAGTATTATTTTTACCCTAAAAATAATACTAGTATTTTCACAAAATAATCATAAACACATATCAAGTGACTTTATGAAAAATATATACTAAATATATATTTACCAAGTTTTATTTTGTGAAATCCCACCTCCGATGTTTTGTAAATAAAGTCGTGGCGAAATCTATAATTTGAAAACAAGTCGAAAAGTATTTCTAACACTTGTAGTGAAAATATTTCTAAGTGTTAGGTTTTTGGAAAAATTTCGCCAGAGTTTCCTCTGTAACTGGAGGTGGCCACGCTTTCAAGCGTATCATTTTCTTTTACAAATCAAACCAACAATTTCCTTATTCCCAATAACAACTTTCCAAAACATCAAATTAGTCAAAATCTATATAAATCGCATAAATTACATGAACTTGTGATTTATCCAAAATAGAAAGTAAATTCCATTACTTTTAGTGGATTTTTATATAAATCAATCCGGTTTCGTAAAAACCCCGTTTTTAAAGAAATTCCATCTTTACAACTTCTCGTCATCTTTTTCAAAAATAGTTATTTTGTCGAAAGTGTGTGCTACACAAGTGTTTACACACTTGTGTGTTCTAAAAACCATTCGTGCTAGTGTAAGATCCGTCTTTAGAAAACATGATTTCTTTGATACTTGGTTCTTTGAAAATACCGCTTGTAGATACGTAGATCTACTAGTTTTAAACACTATTTCACAAGCAAAATCGCTTTTACACAAGTTCATTATTCGTGTGTGGTAGAGTTTCATCCTTTAACCCTTGTTACTTCCAAAACAACCTTATGTCATGATCCATGATCATGACCAACCCGGGTTAAATGACGACCCGAGCTATCACAACATAGATCGGGTCCAAATAATCACACAAATCAATTACTACAAGATTTACACAACATATGAGCTTTTAACCAACATTTTTAGTGTTTTTAGTAGGCTTTGATGCTTCATCTTGTAAGTTTGCGACTTTTAACCGTTACATATCATTTTAACCACTTTAGAATAGTTCGAGAAGGTGATTTAAGCAACTTACTACTAGCTCGAGTGTTAGTGCATTTATGTCTATAGCCTTCGTCAATCCGAGCAGTAGCAAGAAACAGAAGAAAACGAGTCGTTATGATGTAATATCTAGACAAATGGCAAGGTGGCAATATTGTAATTAATGAGAAATCTCATTAAAAGCCAAGGCCTATAAATAGGAGCTTTATGTTTAGATTAGAGACTTTTGGCTCATTTGTGTTTTGGAGAACTCTAGATCTAGAGAGAGAGTCTAGAGAGAGAAAGTACTCCAAGTGATTCAAGGTGCTGTACGTTTTCAGATTTATAAAAGAATCACGTTTATATTACGTCACGTGTGTTAGGTCGCGTTCGTGTACGGATTCCGCACGTTTCACGTTCGTTTCGCAATCGTTTCGGAGTCAAAACCGGTCCTACAAGTGGTATCAGAGCAGGAGCTCGATTGCTTGATCAAACACATCGTTTTCGTACCAGATTTCAGCCGATTCAGATCCGATTTCATCTATTTCTTCATCTTTTTCATATTTTTCACGTTTTTTTCTGAAAAACGTCAAATTGAACGGGATTTTACGGTCCAAATCGTCTGATTTTTTGATATGTTGTGCGTAAACACTTGATTTACAACCCTACCAAGTTTCAGATCCAAATTCCTAGCCGTTTAGGAGTAATCGAAGATTTTCGGTTCGTTTTTGCTGTCAAAATTCTGGTCCGCTCATCTGGTCCGCTTATTCGAACATTTGTGAGGTCCGCTCATAGGATAACAGGAGGTCCGCTTATTCGAACATTTTGTGAGGTCCGCTCATAGGATAACAGGAGGTCCGCTCATGTGATAGTATTAGGTCCGCTTTTAGTGACAAAATAGTTGAGGTCCGCTCATTTGTCACATTAACAGTAGGTTCGCTCTTGAGATTCGCTTATGTGGTTCGCTTTTGTGACATCATATCAAGGGGTATCGCAGTTGAAATCTGAAAAGAAAGTGGTCTGAGTTGTGTGGTGTGTTGAGATTATCGAACGGTTCAGTTGTTCATGTGAATTGTTTTTGCAGAATCTCGAGATATAGTGTCAGCTCATGTGATTATCCATAATCATCGGCCCAATCAAGATATCTTAGATTTTGTTTATCCCAAGGCCATTAATTTTGTTGACTTGTATGGAGTGTCAGTATCGAAAGTGAACATATTTGTTAAACAATTAATTGACTGGATATTATTTGAACGGCCCAATCATTAATAAATAGTTAAGTGTGTTGTCAGCATAAAATAACTCAAATTGTTATCACGTGATTAGAGTTGGACGGTTCTTTCAAAGTGTTTGTCGGTTTCGTGGATTGTTTGGCCCAATCAGCTGACATTTACGGCACGTGTGATTTGTCGGGACATTATCTGATGTTTTGACATGTGATTTGTCAGCACATTATATGTGATTAGCATAGTGTTTTACGGTCAAATAGTTTGTGTTGTAAATTGATAGTTTTCGGCTCAATCATAATTAGAATTGCAAGCCCAAGAATCACGAGAACAGAACAGGTGTCGGCCCATGTGACTTTGATTTTGAAGGTGAAATAGGATTAAAGTTGATTTGTTAATTGACGGCTACATTAATTGAAGATTGTTATTGCACGTGGTTTGATTCAAGTTTGCACGTGATTTTGCATTAAAGTCAAAGATTCAGACGTCACCAAAAACGGACAACACATTTGTCGTTTAGTACCATACATTGAGAAGTTATCCGTTCAGACAGCTCCAATCCCACCCGAACGGACAGTGTTGTCACACGATTATTGTCACTGTTGACTTGTGTTGACTCACTTGATCGGATACTTGTCCGTTTCAGTTGGTTGATATTCTTGTTGAAAATAATCATTGTTATTTGATTGTTTCTTGTGTTGTGATTTACGAGGTGTGAATATCAAGGTTTACATCATGGCTGAAAACAAAGAAGAAAATATTGTTGCTGAGATTAAAGAGAAAACAAGAGAAGAGATCTTGAGTGAGAAGACCTACAGAGAAAGAAACGTGGTCTACAACAGAATGGATGACATGCAGGAGGAGTATGAGATGGCTGTCGGTAGCAAAAGATGGGATAAAAAGAGAGAATGCTATTACAACAGAGAAGGAGAACCGGTTGTTCCCAAGAAAGACATAATCTTCGATGATGTTCTTCTCAAAGTCCCGTTGAGAGATGAATACTATAGAAATGTATTGAAAGATGACACATACGTTAAGAGATATGAAAAAGAGATCAGATATGCCATGTTATCGTGTCTGAGAAAAAGGGATGAGGAGAGGATGAAGAAGAATGTTGAAGAAATGGTGAACAATTTGAAGAAGAATGCTGAAGAGGTTAAAACAGAAACTGTTGAAGTTGAAGCTGTGAAGGAAATCAAAAGTGAAGAAGTTGTTGTGAATGAACAGGTTGAAAAAGCTGTTACTGAAGAACCGCAGATTGAAGAAGAGATGAAGAAAGAAGAAAAAGAAGAAAAGAATGAGAATGAGGAAGCTGATAATGTTGGTGATGAAGTCGGTATTGAAGAAAAGCAGAATGTTGCTGAGCAGACAGAGGTTGCTGAAAACACCGAAGTGCCAATCACTGAGGTAAATTCTGATTCTAAAAACTTGAAACTGATTGATCAGTGCAAGAAATGCATGGAATCATGTAGAGCTTGTACTGAAAAAGATGAGCAATTTAGAACAAGAGATCTTGAGTTCACAAAAATTGAAAAGATTTTCAAAGAAAAATGCAAAGAAATGCTAGAAAAAGAAAAAGTTTTTAAAGAAAATGATGAAAAACTTTCAGAAAAATGTAACAAATTAGAAAAGGAAAATAAAGTTTTGAAAGAAAATGTTTTGAAAATGACAAATGAATGTGAACAAAAAGAAATTGCTTGTCAAGAAATGAAAAAGGAATATGACTCAATGAAATTATCATATCACATTACAAAAGAGTCATATGATAAAGTAAAAGACGAAATGAAATATGCTCAATCAAGAATGAATTATATGTCTGAAACAACCAAAGAGCTTAAACGAATGTATTCTATAAAACAAGATGTTGTTAATTCCTATATTGAGGATGTTGCTAAGTTGAAGCGACAGATTGCTGATTTAGAACAGGATAACAACAAGTTAAAAAGTTACCACGTGTCGTCATATGTGCTTGAAAGAATTTTCAATATAAAACCGGGTGAGGGTGAGTCTGAGCAGAACAAGAAAGGTATTGGTTCAGAATTTCATCAAGTTCCACCACCAGGAAAATTTGCATTTTATGATGAGGAAAAGGTCGAAAAAGCTTTCAACATGGTAGACCAATTGCCAGACAACATTGACATAACCTATTCCAAATCTGATGAGTCTCATGATTCAGAGGTGGTAGGTAAAGTCATTGAAAGTGTGTTGAAAGAAGAGTCAGTTGTTACAGGTAAATTTGAATCACAGGATGAAGATGAAGGAAATCTTCATGATGGTTATCTGAAAAATACAAAATCCGAGGAAAGTTTGAATGATGATTCAAAAGGATTGGTTTATACCATGATTGGATCGGACAAATTGTTCTTAGATGTTGTTTTCCCGATTCAGAATGTGATTTCAGAAAAGGTTGATAAAGTTTTCAAAATGGTTGAGATTGAGAAGTCTGAGATTTCAAAGTTTGTTGGTAAGAGTCATAGAGGTTCGTATAACAAACCTGGTTTCAAAAAGAAGAACATGAAGGCTGGGTTGGGTTATAAGAAGAAACAACATCGAAACAAAAATGAGACGCCGAATTTTCAGGCAAAAATGAGTTTTGTTCAAGGAGGCAGTTTAGAAAAAGAAAAAGAACTCAAAATGAGACAGTCTAATGATGAATTCTTTGCTAAAAAGCAAATGCAACAATCACAGGTCAAAGATGTGTCCATGAGAACATGTTTCAAATGTGATCAAAAAGGACATCTTGCACGCAAGTGTTCTAATCTAAAACCTGTGGATGTTGATCAAAAGAAGATTGATGCTGAGAAACAAAAATCTGAGACTGTGAGACAAAGGTCAACCAAATTTGACTCAAAACAAACTTGGAGGTACAACACAAACAAGTTTGCTTCGAATCAAAATTGGAAGTCAAACCCGTATAGGTTCGATTCTAGACAGACTTGGAATTCTCACACACCCAGATTTAGAACAACACAAAGTTGGAAAACAACAGTTGATATGACAAAACCCCAAGAGTTTTGGAAACCAAAAGTTGTTGATCAAAAACAAAATGTTCAAAAAGATTCACATTTTTACAAACGAGGTACACCAAAAGGTCAAACATGGAGTGTTAAGAAACATGTTGATTTGGTAAAAAATGAGAAAGTTGAAGTTAAAATTGATAAAGTTTTTGTGAAAAATGACAAAGAATTTCCAGCATTGAATGAAAATTATTGTGTTAAAATGCCTAAGGTTCAACAGACCTGGGCTAAATTGTTCAAGTAATTGAGTAGTTTGTTTGTGCAGGTGCTCATGGAATTCAAAGATTGTGAGAATGGAGGATGGAGCAGCCTGGCACAATAAGGAAAGGCTGCTGCTGGATCCTGTTCTGATTGAAACAGGAAGTTTATATGTTTTCTGTAAATAAATAAACAATATTTCAAAAATCCTAAAAATTGGAAAACTTGAAAAACCAAAAATATGTTTGTTTTTAATTTTTGTCAAAAATAGAAAAATACAAAAATATGTGTTGATTGAATATGCCGAAACCCTCACGGCTGAACAAACATGATTACTTTCATCAGATTGAAAAACGGTTTTCAAACTGTAAAAATCAATGGGTTGTAAATCATGGGGGTATGTATATTTTCTGCAAATCAGAGCACTTTAAGCAGAAAATGGATGGCGAGACAAAGCTATCAGTATTGGTTGTCAAATTTTCTTTATATGATTTTGCATTTTAGGGGGAGTAATATTGTCAGAAAATACAAAAAACATTTGAAAATTTGAAAAAGTCAAAAACATGATAAAATTCAAAAATTGAGTTTTTGCGTAAAAAGAGGAAATGATAGTACATCAGTAGACAGTTACAGTACGCTAAAGAAATGGAAAGTTTATATGTGTTAAACGATCTCACTGTGGATATGCCGGTAGGTTTTTATACACTTAGTAAACTTTTTCGGGATATAAACCTAAATTTCACACTTGCTTATTTTGTGGGGAACACTACTTGGATATATAGGTAACCCCTGAAATCTCGTTTGAAAGGTCTCATAATCTGATATACTAGGTCTTTATACTCAATGATGTCTGGGGTATTATTCCGGGACTTCTGCTGAACGGTAGTTCTGACCTAGTCCTTGGCTAATACTTGCTGCAATGCTTGAAACACAGCATTAAACCCTCAGCATGCTGAAACAATAAAATTGATAAATGCTGCTATTGTAAGCAAAAAGATCCTCTAAAGGGGACATACCGAAAAGTCGAAGCTGATATCTCTCTGCGTATACGGAAGTATCGACCTGAGATCCCTCGGCCCTCGCATACCTAATTTATATACAGATATCATTGTAGTATACTCACCTGTAAGACTGATTATTGGGATTCTGGATACGGGAGTATATTCAAGAGGTGGGACACACGTATAAGTTTAAGTTCCTAAAATACTTAATTCGTATCCTGAATCAGTTGAAATTTGTATGAAAATTTAAGTGGATCAGTATATCGACAATCTAAGTGAATTGTTTAATACTTAAAGTGTTACTAAGCTCAATGGTACTTGTGATTTGTCAAAAACTAATATGATCCTCTGACGCAAACTCAAACAAAAATATTGTCTGTAAATATGTTTGTACATATTTCTTTACTGCTTTATATTTTCAGAAAATACAAAAAGATTTTTGATTCTGCTTTATTTTCGACAACCGATGTCTGAGTGCTGAGTTTCAAAATCTAAGTAAGCTGATTGTGTTTCTGAAAATAAAACAAGTTCATTAATTTGAAACTTGAATTAAAAATAAAAAATCAAAAACAGTTTGTGATATCTCCAAGGTCATTAGTTTGGACTTGGTTGATTAACTGTGAGGGATTTGGATGCTTATACTGTTACAGAGCTAGTTTCCGATTCGATTCGATGAAACTGCTAAATTCATGGAAATTGTTTGTTTAGAATGTTGAGTAAGCCAGGTTACAATTCCTGGATAGCTGAAATTTGAAATGCTGTTACTTATAAATGTTTGAGTGATTGCAGATGAGATTCCAGACTACGATCCCGGAAGCTGAGTCTAAGGGGGAGTCTGAAGACGAGCTCAAAGCAAGGGGGAGCTTGTAATCGAAAAGCAAGGTGTCGATCCCTATATCACGGAAGCTTGACGAAAGGGGGAGCCTGATGAAGAAAAGAGTCTACAGAAAGGAGAAGCTGAAGCTGAAGACAGATCCACCGGGATTCTGTTCAAGAAGAGAGAGAGAAAAAGAAGACGCTACGAGTTTGACTCAAGGATCGAGATTGACTGCGGCAATATCCAAGGGGGAGTCTGTTAGTGCATTTATGTCTATAGCCTTCGTCAATCCGAGCAGTAGCAAGAAACAGAAGAAAACGAGTCGTTATGATGTAATATCTAGACAAATGGCAAGGTGGCAATATTGTAATTAATGAGAAATCTCATTAAAAGCCAAGGCCTATAAATAGGAGCTTTATGTTTAGATTAGAGACTTTTGGCTCATTTGTGTTTTGGAGAACTCTAGATCTAGAGAGAGAGTCTAGAGAGAGAAAGTACTCCAAGTGATTCAAGGTGCTGTACGTTTTCAGATTTATAAAAGAATCACGTTTATATTACGTCACGTGTGTTAGGTCGCGTTCGTGTACGGATTCCGCACGTTTCACGTTCGTTTCGCAATCGTTTCGGAGTCAAAACCGGTGGCAATATTGTAATTAATGAGAAATCTCATTAAAAGCCAAGGCCTATAAATAGGAGCTTTATGTTTAGATTAGAGACTTTTGGCTCATTTGTGTTTTGGAGAACTCTAGATCTAGAGAGAGAGTCTAGAGAGAGAAAGTACTCCAAGTGATTCAAGGTGCTGTACGTTTTCAGATTTATAAAAGAATCACGTTTATATTACGTCACGTGTGTTAGGTCGCGTTCGTGTACGGATTCCGCACGTTTCACGTTCGTTTCGCAATCGTTTCGGAGTCAAAACCGGTCCTACATCGAGGCTAGGGAAGAATCTAGGCGAAAAATGCGTGGATAAAAGCAATAGAGTGAGGTCCTTCGCCTTCCGAATGCACCATGGTTCCTTATACGCGATCCTTAACACTTGTGTGATCTTGGAATGAGATGATCAAAATTGAAAATGGATGTATGTAAGAGGGGGTGTTCGGCCGTGAGTGATAGAGAGGGAGAGAGTGCGTGTGAATTTTGTTAAGTGTGGTTTAGGTTATGGTGGACATGAGTAGTAACTTATAGGCCAAAACTAAAGATCATTAACCAATGGACTTAGTGTCTCCAAGATATTAAGCAACAAAGATTAAACAAATCATCAAGTACAAGAGGTGTCCCCCCTCTTGGGGACGGTTGGTTAAGGGGGGGGGGGTACTAGTTCGATTTCAACCAAAGGTTAAGTATCTAGTTAGGTTAATCTAGTTAAGTTTAGGGATTAACCCGGTTAGTAGTGTGTCATGCGTTACAATGGGTGTTAAGGTATTCAGGGACCCTAACTGGCTCAGAAAAAGACAAATAATGTTATTGACAATATTTTCATGTTCCGGGTATAGTCCGGTTGTTCTGTTGGAGAGAGATCCGTTAAAGTGCTTAACAAAGCTTTAAAGTGTCGTTATAATTATTTTTAGTGACACAACTTATTCTTCCAAAGTGTCAGGAATATTTTCCTCATGTTTTGGCACTTTATTAGATAGCTAAAAGCTGGATTGTTTATTTAAAGTGCTGAGTTTTGTACTTAGAGTACGTTTTAGGCACATCCAGTCATCGTAACTTATTCCTAGAGACGCAGTTCTACAACGCTTGTATCCCTACACTCACCACTAGTGTAGTAAAATATTTCTGGCTCATACAGGCCTTAGAGGCCGTGTCTGCCTGATGCTGGCTTTATCAGCATGTTCAATAGGTTATCCGTTTATAGTGCTACTGTGCTTTTTGTGCATCATGTTTGTCACTAAGGTTCAGCATGTAAATAATGTAGTGACGGTAAGTAAAGTATGATGCAGGTAAGTACATGTATCAGAAATCAAGTAGCAGTTCATCAGCAATTTCAAACAAGCACAGTAATTAAGCAGTAATTAATTATTAATTAAGTCGTACGGATACCTGGTTTAGTGAGGGTTTCACATTAATATACACATTTAGTGATTTACATTAGACATAGACATTTTGATATGGTTTACACAATGACACTTGACAATTGATTTATACATGAACAATTTACATTGGTGGTTGGTTTGGGTAAATGATTTGAGTAACGAGGCGTGTGTAATATGATACAAACATGGTGGATAGGCCGCTGGTACTTCCTATATATAAGTGTTTGTATAATATTACATATCGTAGCGTTATTTAAATCATTTCAGTATAGACATATTACATTTTACACTAACAATATATTTTTCACAAGACATTGTTTTACAAAACAGTTTATTTTATACAACTCATTTTACTTGGTTATATCATTAACCGTACACCTTTCTTTTATATAATCTGATTTCTTATCGAGTTTTCATATGATTTATAAAAGAAAACACTTAACAAGATTCATGACTAATTTTTACTAAACTTTTCTTCTAAAACCCAAGTCATGAATCCTATCTTCACAAAACCTATGTATCTCACAGGCATTTTTATGCTGACGTACCTATTTTCATATGTGTTTTCAGGAGTCGTCGCTTAGGTTGATGATCGTGACACTAGGGCGGACCTGTGCCTTAGAGACTTAAAATGAAGATAGACTTAGTTTAATTATGTTCTGAACTCTTTATTTCCTGTTTTAAGACAATGTAACTCGCTTGTTTGATAAATAAAATATAACTTTGTATTCCATGGTTATGAAACAATAATTCTGTTACAACACTCCCCGACGTTTCTGCCACGTTTGGTTGTTCTACTTGGTCGGGGTGTGACAGAAGAGTTGGTATCAGAGCCAATGGTTATAGAAAATTAGGTTATTAGTAATTCTTTGACCTGGACTATAACCTTTCTAGGACCCTAACACAAGTTATCTTGTGTTTAGATCTTAAAAACTTGCACATCACCTATCCTTAGGTGATTATCAAAACAAGAACCCAATTTTCTGAAACGATTTTTAAAAAAACAATCTTCTGTTTTTGAATGAATTATTACAAGGTTTTGAACCCCTTTGAATTTTCAAAAATCTCGTCAAAGTGTTGGGTTTTTAATAGTGTGAACACGTGCAAACTGGAAGAGTGAATGCCTGTACCCTGGGTTTTCTGTCTAAGGCTAGAGTGTTCGTACAAATCCACATAATCGGACCAGTCACTCTTACCTGGGAACTCTTGGGGTGAGTGTTCACTTATAGGCGAGCATGTCTTCGCGATACATTATTTTTGACCCATTTACTTTGATTAGTCACTGTGAGTCATTTGTTTGCTTTGCGATGCGGACGAATGACCACCATCTTTGCTTTTGTTGATTTTGTTTCATCTCATTCTTTTCATCCAATCATCTCACTCGTTTCCTTTCATGTTTTCCTCTTTTAGAATGCCTCCTCGACGCGAAAACCAGATAGCGACTGCCGAACTGGCAGAAATCATTGCGCAGCAAATGGCTGCTGTGACACCTGGGTCACTGCGACCATCAAACAAATACAAAACCAATGAAATATTGTATTTCATACTTGGGATTTGTATAAATATGTGTATCCTTTGCACATATCAATTCTTGTTCGATTCCAAACTCTAAATCGCTTTCTGGAAGGTTATACGCGCACTGATGCGTAAATATAACCAGTTTAATGCAACGAACACTCCGGAATAGTGAAATAGGCTTAACATACCTTAAATAACCTTTATATAACTTAGAAATAAGTTTCGAAGGCTTTGGTATGGCAAAAATAAGTTAATTCGCTTACAGGGACTAAACTTGACAAACTACGAAAGTATGCCAATTTGAACTGTAATAGACATTCCGGAACATAACCATAAGTTAAACATACCATAAATATCCTTTACATAGCTTAGAAATAGGCTTTGAGGGGTTCGGTGTGCTAAAATAAACTTTTGGCTCATTCAGGGACTAAAAGAGTCAAAAAGTGCACAAGTTTGCACTTTCGCGCATAACTTACGTTCTGAATACATCCGGACATCCAAAAATTTATGTAAGCACTAAAACATTTTATTTTAGTGTTTGGCATAAGAAAAATCCCTTCGTCGCGCAATTTGGATCGTTTCTCGCGCTTATGCGCATTCCGTCGTAATTAACCGAACAACGCAATCGTACGGCCAAACGAACCGACACCCGAGATATTTTTGAAGACATTTTAAGTTCCCTATAATTTAACTTCATTTTAGAGCCTTGAAATGAGGTTAACGGGGTTCAAACGCATCGAAAATAGCTTAAACGGGCTGCAGGGACCAAATCTGACATTCTGCCAAATTAGGTCCTTGCGCACCGCAACAATTAATTTGTTACGGTGCGCAAGCAGTCTGCAGACAGCAGAAACTCAGAAACATCAAATCTGGTCCGTTCCACTTGTTGTAAATGGTTTTGGGAAATCTATGGGCTGGTTTTGATAGCACATGGTATTACAATACCATGGGTGCAAGTGTACAGCTTAGATCGTGCCCCCTTTTCCAAGAAACGATCTTAACGGTATTCTTAGAAGCTCTAAATTGAAACCATTGTTTCATACCTGAGCTATAAATACCCATCCACCCCCCATTGCAAAACCCACTAGAATCTGATCTTAGAAGCTCTAAATTGAAACCATTGTTTCATACCTGAGCTACTTGGATCACGATTAGCATTCGGGGACCCTTCGTAAGTATTCTTTCGTTCTTTTATTGCTTTTCGAGTCTGAAAGTCAAACTTTGTTTGACATTCTGCGTTGACCAGTTTATGGTCAATGCGAAGTTCGTTTGAACTTCGCAACGTGATTGTAATCACGATGGTTATAGTCCCTTGGGACTATGCCTACTGATTACCACGTTGTCTAGGGTCGTAAGGGTAAGCGATCTAATAAATCGCTTATACCTTCGAACCCGACCCATTTGGTCGATCATTAGGATCCGACCAAATACATTAGGTGACCATAGTAGATAGGGAATAACCTTCCGAGGTTATACCTTATGGTCGCTTAGTTAAGTAGTTGTTTGATAGGTAGTATATATGCCTTAGGTAAATTACCAGAATACCCTTTTCATGTATAATTGGTAATTAAGCATATGTAACCTAAACTTTTGTCACATAACTGATTATGTAACATGTTTAGGCATATAACACTTGTCATAGGACTAGTTAGACGTCCCGAACGCGTTTCACGCGAACGACGCGTTAAAGTAGCATAAGCTACCTAAACGGGTCGCAATGGGTCGTAATCTCTTATGTTAGGTTTCATTTAGTATGTAGGCTTTGTTAAACCATATTACCCAAGTCTCCACACTCGTTTGGTTTACGAACCCTCATTCTATCTAAATCCTCCGATATAGGTCCGGTTTATTAACATAGTTACCTATATTAGGTGCCGTTTGATATCCGTGATCTCTAGCATTGTTTGGTTGTTACTCAAGGACTACTAAGCAATCTCAAGTGAGTACATAGACCCCTCTTTTACTGTTTTACAAACATTTTCGGGTGGAACACATGAGCCTACTTGTTACTTTCATGCTTTCCTGTTTTCACATCATATACTTCCTATGTTCATTAGTACATTTATAGTACATGATTTCATTACATTTTATGCTAAGTATGCCCATTGCGTGCGTACTTAGTACATTGTTTTACATTTACATTTTATGCTATGTATGCCCATTGCGTGCGTACTTAGTACATTGTTTTACATTTACATTTTATGCTATGTATGTCCATTTGTTGCATACTTAGTACAGTTGTTTTCATCACATGTTTACATTTTGGTATGACATTTGGGTTGTTTAACATGGAACAATACATTCATTAACATTGATCACGCCGTTCGTTAGTAGGTAGTGGTACCATAGGAATTGACAACTCCCGTTCCTGAAATCCTGGGTAGGTTTGGATTGGAAGGAATGACCGAATTCGATATACATAACTTAGATAAACCTTTAAATTGTTTAAGGGTTTATCGCCACAGTCTCAAGGCTTGGATGTATGCATTTTCACAACACCGCATAGATGTTCGTATCAGTATAGCATGCATTTCCACAAAACATAGCTTTGATTTAAACCATGTTTTACTTCAATACTTTGTTTTTGTGCATATGGTTTAGTTGATATATTTCACTAGCCATACATATCATTTTGGTTACACATTACATGATTTACATTCGACACATAAACATTATTGACATTGGCTATACATTACATGACTTACTTCTTGACATAAACATTTTGACATATTATTCAATACGTTTGGCAATTGGTTTAAACATAGACATCTTACATTGTTGGTTTGGTTTGAGTAAGTGATTTAAGTAACGAGGCGTGTGTAATATGATACAAGCATGGTGGATACGCCGCTGGTACTTCCTATATATAAGTGATTGTATGGTATTACATATCGTAGCGTTATTCGAATCATTTCAATTTGGACAAATAACATTTTATACAAATAACATACTTTTCACAATACATTGTTTTACAAACAGCTTAATTTATACAAACTCATTTCACGTGGTTATCCACTTAACCATGTATTATTCTTTTATACATATATATCATTTGGTTTATTTATCACTTTTCAAATGATTTACAAGACAAAGCAAATTACAAGGCTCATGACTAAACATTTTCTTAAACAATAAGTCATGAATCCTATTTTCATAAACCTATGTATCTCACATGCATTTTTATGCTGACGTACCTATTTTCACATGTGTTTCAGGATATGATGCATAGGATTTATCAAGATACACTTAGGCGGACTTGGGCCTTAGCGATAATAAAAGATGCAAGACTAGTTATTTATGTTATGTTTCTTTGATTGTCAAGACATTGTAACTACTTTAATCAATAAAACAATATTTCAATTTCCATGTGTTATGAAACAATGATTCTGTTACAACACTCCCCGACGTTTTCCGCCACGTTTTGTTGTTCTACGTGGTCGGGGTGTGACAGAAAAGTTGGTATCAGAGCTCATGGTTATTGGGAATTAGGTTATTAGTAATACTTTGACCTAGTCTATAACCTTTCTAGGACCCTAACGCGAGTTTACTTGCGTTTAGTCATAAAACAATACTGTCACCTATCCTTAGGCGACAACCACAACAAGAACATAAAATTCAAAACCGCTTTGAAAACTAATCATCTGTTCTAGGATGATTGATTACTAGGTTTTGAACCCTCTATTGTAAGGTTTTGAACTCTCTATTATATGGTTTTGAACCCCTTTGAGTTTTCAAAACCTCGTCAAGGTTTTGGGTTTTAAATAATGTGAACACGTGCAAACTGGAAGGGTGAATGCCTGTATTCTGGGTTTTCTATCTAGGCAAGCACTTCGTATACATCTCATCAGACGCGAGACCAGTTGTGCTTACCTGGAAATTCTTGGGATGAGTGTTCACTTATAGGCGAGCATGTCTTCGCGATACAATATTTTTGACCCATTTACTTTGATTTGTCACCATCTCATTTGTTTGCCTTAGGTAACAAACAAATGATCACAATTTTCATTCGTTACCATTCTGTATTGATTATCCAATAACCTTTCACTTGTTTCTTCCTATGTCTTTCATTTTCTTCTAGAATGTCTATTCCTCTCAGCACTGGTCAAATGTCCGAGCGAACAGCCAAATTTGCCCAGCAAATAGGCGAAGTGATTCAGAAGACTGTGGATTTAGGCATTGCCATGGCTCGTCTCAACAATGAAGCCTCCCATCTCGACAATGAAGCCACTCAAGAGCCACCAAAGGAAGCAGAAGTCAAGTCAGCACCAAAATCAAGGAAGCGTAAGGCTTTAAGGAAACCCGCAGCGGTTACACCTAATCAAGCGGGACCTAGCCATGTGGCAAGGCCACCAGCTAGGAAGCCATACATAGGAACTGCCCCTTTGTGCAAACGATGCAACCGACATCATTCAAACCTCATACCCTGCTCCAAATGTACCTACTGTGGACGGAGGGGACATTTGGTCAACACATGCCGCTTTGCTATCCAAAACAAAGCTGCTATAAACCTTGCTGCTACCCAACTCCAAGTCAACCCTACTCAAGCACGTTTTCCGTCTGGTACTTGCTACAACTGTGGCGAGATGAGCCATTTCAGGAACAACTGCCCAAAGCTTGCTAATGCAAATCCAACCCACGGATGAGCAGTTGGCTGACTAGAAGATGTTGCTGTCTTATGCTTTTATTCTCCTGTTTTCTTGTAATGTGAAACAATTTGTTTTGTTTATAAATAAATTATTGTTCACAATTCTGATATACAAGTGTAGTTACATGTGTGTATGACTTTTCCTATGATACCTACATCAAGAAACTATGTACCTTGCAAACTACTCATGTGATTTCTCTCTTTCAAATGATCGCTCATGATTCCCTCAAAAATTTTAAGTACTCGTTTCATTCTAAGAAACGAAGTACATGAAATAAAGTGAAATTATGAGTAATCGTGCTTTTTACACATCTGTGCCATTAAATCCTTGGTTAGATAACTAAGGGTAGTTTCAAATCTCATACCCATTACGTTTTGATTTTTTCAACATACACAGTACAAGTATTTCAAAAACAATCTTCATGATCTCAAAACATTTCATATAGTTTGAAAACAACTTTTTTTTTCTAATGCATTGTCTATGTTATTTCAGAAACATTGGTTATGTTTTCAAAAACAACCTTCTTAATTTCAAAATGTTTCATATAGTCTGAAAACAATATTTACACAGTACATTTTCTTATCAAGTGCATGACTTCGAAAAGCATCATTCATGTTTTTTTAAAAAAAAAACCTTATACATAATTTCAAAATTCATCTCGCATGATTTTAAAACATTTTTATAAATATACTTACCTAGTACACCTACTCTATGATTTCAAAGGTATATATATAAGGTTTCAAAAACATTGAACACATTTTTAGAACCCCATGCATAGTTTTCCAAAAATATTTTCTTCGTACATTGACTTTACCTTCAAATTTCGCTTCATATGTCGCCTTGGCGTATCTAGCATCTCAACTTCATAAGCAATTTACTTCATGTTTTGATCTAAGCACATTCAGTGCAAGATTTCAAAACATCTTCAACTTCTAAAATCCATATGGGATCTTTTTATCTTCACATTTAGACCCTTGTGGATGATCATCATTCAAATCAGAGTCCTTAATTGGATTCCTTATGTACCTGAATTCGAACATTTTGGTTCCTTATAATCGAAATCGAATTTCTCTTTTAAAAATCTTTCTATCTTTATAGATAGATTCTTGTAAATGTTTAAAGTGCCAAATGAAATCCACGAGATGGATTCCTATTGTACTTTAAATGCATGTGCTCTGTCAACAAAACAAATTAACAAATAAACAATCTTTGTGGTTATACGACTATGTGTTTATTCATCTTATGTTTTCTTTTATGCATTTTGTGTTTTTATACTCTGGATATTCGTTATCCAAATCCTCGCAGGATCTTTCATATCTCAATATGAGGGATTCGTAGTAGGATATTCAAAAAGGTACTACCTTAAATCCTAAATGGGCTTCTATGTAATAGTTAAGACCCTTGGATTATATAGTACTACTCCATGATTCATAAGAGACCCTTTTAGTGGTCTAGTCAAAAAGATTGATTCACAATTTGGTTAAAGAACGACATCTAGTGATGTAGCTGAACAGACTCCTTGATAGTCTATTTAGATCATTTATTGATTTAATTAAAAGGACTCTATGGTGGTCTAGTTACACTCATCACCGGTTTGTTCATTTGGTTTTCCCCTACACATTATAAAATAGACTGTGTGAACTATGCAAGGAATTATCTAATTATGGACGCGTACATAATTATGAGATTCAGTGCACGGGAACCACAGTAAGATTTATTATGTGTAAGAACCGATAGTAACAACAATAACGAAATGAGAACGATGTAATGGAGGTACAGTGGACGCACCAATGACGCTTCATATACTTGTATATAAGTATCCCTCTTACATTGCAAGCATGATGTTATTAAAGTTACTAGAAGTTCAGAACCCTAACCAATGTTGTTCGATCTTTTCAACTTCATGTTTTCAAGCTCTCACAAGTTTCCTCTGATTAAATTTCGGGACGAAATTTCCTAAAGTAGGGGAGACTGTGACACCTAGGTCACTGCGACCATCAAACAAATACAAAACCAATGAAATATTGTATTTCATACTTGGGATTTGTATAAATATGTGTATCCTTTGCACATATCAATTCTTGTTCGATTCCAAACTCTAAATCGCTTTTTGGAAGGTTATACGCGCACTGATGCATAAATATAACCAGTTTAATGCAACGAACACTCCGGAATAGTGAAATAGGCTTAAAATACCTTAAATAACCTTTACATAACTTAGAAATAAGTTTCGAAGGCTTTGGTATGGCAAAAATAAGTTAATTCCCTTACAGGGACTAAACTTGACAAACTGCGAAAGTATGCCAATTTGAACTGTAATAGACATTCCGGAACATAACCATAAGTTAAACATACCATAAATATCCTTTACATAGCTTAGAAATAGGCTTTGAGGGGTTCGGTGTGCTAAAATAAACTTTTGGCTCATTCAGGGACTAAAAGTGTCAAAAAGTGCACAAGTTTGCACTTTCGCGCATAACTTACGTTCTGAATACATCCGGACATCCAAAAATTTATGTAAGCACTAAAAAATTTTATTTTAGTGTTTGGCATAAGAAAAATCCCTTCGTCGCGCAATTTGGATCGTTTCTCGCGCTTATGCGCATTCCGTCGTAATTAACCGAACAACGCAATCGTACGGCCAAACGAACCGACACCCGAGATATTTTTGAAGACATTTTAAGTTCCCTATAATTTAACTTCATTTTAGAGCCTTGAAATGAGGTTAACGGGGTTCAAACGCATCGAAAATAGCTTAAACGGGCTGCAGGGACCAAATCTGACATTCTGCCAAATTAGGTCCTTGCGCACCGCAACAATTAATTTGTTACGGTGCGCAAGCAGTCTGCAAACAGCAGAAACTCAAAAACATCGAATCTGGTCCGTTCCACTTGTTGCAAATGGTTTTGGGAAATCTATGGGCTGGTTTTGATAGCACATGGTATTACAATACCATGGGTGCAAGTGTACGGCTTAGATCGTGCCCCCTTTTCCAAGAAACGATCTTAACGGTTACCCGAAAACTATAAATACCCATCCGCCCCCCATTGTAAAACCCACTAGAATCTGATCTTAGAAGCTCTAAGTTGAAACCATTGTTTCATACCTGAGCTACTTGGATCACGATTAGCATTCGGGGACCCTTCGTAAGTATTCTTTCGTTCTTTTATTGCTTTTCGAGTCTGAAAGTCAAACTTTGTTTGACTTTCTGTGTTGACCAGTTTATGGTCAATGCGAAGTTCGTTTGAACTTCGCAACATGATTGTAATCACGATGGTTATAGTCCCTTGGGACTATGCCTACTGATTACCACGTTGTCTAGGGTCGTAAGGGTAAGCGATCTAATAAATCGCTTATACCTTCGAACCCGACCCATTTGGTCGATCATTAGGATCCGACCAAATACATTAGGTGACCATAGTAGATAGGGAATAACCTTCCGAGGTTATACCTTATGGTCGCTTAGTTAAGTAGTTGTATGATAGGTAGTATATATGCCTTAGGTAAATTACCAGAATACCCTTTTCATGTATAATTGGTAATTAAGCATATGTAACCTAAACTTTTGTCACATAACTGATTATGTAACATGTTTAGGCATATAACACTTGTCATAGGACTAGTTAGACGTCCCGAACGCGTTTCACGCGAACGACGCGTTAAAGTAGCATAAGCTACCTAAACGGGTCGTAATGGGTCGTAATCTCTTATGTTAGGTTTCATTTAGTATGTAGGCTTTGTTAAACCATATTACACGAGTCTCCACACTCGTTTGGTTTACGAACCCTCATTCTATCTAAATCCTCCAATATAGGTCCGGTTTATTAACATAGTTACCTATATTAGGTGCCGTTTGATATCCGTGATCTCTAGCATTGTTTGGTTGTTACTCAAGGACTACTAAGCAATCTCAAGTGAATACATAGACCCCTCTTTTACTGTTTTACAAACATTTTGGGGTGGAACACATGTGCCTACTTGTTACTTTCATGCTTTCCTGTTTTCACATCATATACTTCCTATGTTCATTAGTACATTTATAGTACATGATTTCATTACATTTTATGCTATGTATGCCCATTGCGTGCGTACTTAGTACATTGTTTTACATTTACATTTTATGCTATGTATGCCCATTGCGTGCGTACTTAGTACATTGTTTTACATTTACATTTTATGCTATGTATGTCCATTTGTTGCATACTTAGTACAGTTGTTTTCATCACATGTTTACATTTTGGTATGACATTTGGGTTGTTTAACATGGAACAATACATTCATTAACATTGATCACGCCGTTCGTTAGTAGGTAGTGTTACCATAGGAATTGACAACTCCCGTTCCTGAAATCCTGGGTAGGTTTGGATTGGAAGGAATGACCAAATTCGATATACATAACTTAGATAAACCTTTAAATTGTTTAAGGGTTTATCGCCACAGTCTCAAGGCTTGGATGTATGCATTTTCACAACACCGTATAGATGTTCGTATCAGTATAGCATGCATTTCCACAAAACATAGCTTTGATTTAAACCATGTTTTACTTCAATACTTTGTTTTTGTGCATATGGTTTAGTTGATATATTTCACTAGCCATACATATCATTTTGGTTACACATTACATGATTTACATTCGACACATAAACATTATTGACATTGGCTATACATTACATGACTTACTTCTTGACATAAACATTTTGACATATTATTCAATACGTTTGGCAATTGGTTTAAACATAGACATCTTACATTGTTGGTTTGGTTTGAGTAAGTGATTTAAGTAACGAGGCGTGTGTAATATGATACAAACATGGTGGATACGCCGCTGGTACTTCCTATATATAAGTGATTGTATGGTATTACATATCGTAGTGTTATTCGAATCATTTCAATTTGTACAAATAACATTTTATACAAATAACATACTTTTCACAATACATTGTTTTACAAACAACTTAATTTATACAAACTCATTTCACGTGGTTATCCACTTAACCATGTATTATTCTTTTATACATATATATCATTTGGTTTATTTATCACTTTTCAAATGATTTACAAGACAAAGCAAATTACAAGGTTCATGACTAAACATTTTCTTAAACAATAAGTCATGAATCCTATTTTCATAAACCTATGTATCTCACAGGCATTTTTATGCTGACGTACCTATTTTCACATGTGTTTCAGGATATGATGCATAGGATTTATCAAGATACACTTAGGCGGACTTGGGCCTTAGCGACAATAAAAGATGCAAGACTAGTTATTTATGTTATGTTTCTTTGATTGTCAAGACATTGTAACTACTTTAATCAATAAAACAATATTTCAATTTCCATGTGTTATGAAACAATGATTCTGTTACAAGACTCCCCGACGTTTTCCGCCACGTTTTGTTGTTCTACGTGGTCGGGGTGTGACAGCTGCTGCATTCCCAAACCTCTTTTGTGATAACTAGCACCAAACCGGTAATTTCCGTACACTTTAATTATTGCTTAATGACTGCAATTATGTGCTTAATTGTCAGCAATATCTGATTTCATACTAAACAAGTGAATTCATGCACGTTGTATACTACAAAATATTGCTTTATGCATAAACGAGAGCGTTGCGTCAGAAATAATAGTAAACTCACCGGTAAGACACACTGTGTCGACTGAACTGCAGAAAGCAGTCAGACATTAGAATTGAGGCCTAAGTGTAGGTCCGACGACAAAAGTACATTAAAACCTAAGAGTACATATAAGGGTTTAATTTATAGACATTGCGAAAGCAAAAATAAGCACTAAAAAGCACCCGAAACGCACTTTAAGTGCAGAATTTATATAATTCAGCAATAATTCAGCATTTAAACATGTGAATATTATGCAGAAATGTCATTTTATTATCCAGAATATTTCCCTAAGTGTTGGGAATTGAAAGAGTACAAGAAAGGTACTTAAAAGACACTAAAAAGTGTAATTTAGCACTTTAACGAACCAGTGTCTAACCGAACAACCAGACAATACCCGGAACACCAAAATAATGCTAGAAGCATTGTTTTTATTTTTCTAAGCTAGTTAGGGTCCCCGAATACCCTAACACCCTTTATATTACACTACACACTAATAACCTACATAAAGTCCTAACTAGACTTAACTAGAACGTGTAACTACCAATTGAAATCCAACCATACCCCCCCTCTTTCCTTCTACGGTTTGGTGATGTGGGGAACACCCCACAATTGTTTGATTATTTTATTCATCTATGTTGTATATCTAGTAGACATAAGGTATGATGGATAATAAGAATATGGTTTATAAGTAAACATGAGAGTTTATAACCTTCATTTTCACTAAGTACCCAACAACAAACTCTCCCTCTTTCTTTCTTCTAAACCTACGGCTCCAACACCCCCTCTCCATACCTTCATTTTCAATCATCTTCTACACATTCCAAGCATATCCTAAGGTGTAAGAAGCATAACCAAGAAGCTAGGAGCTTACGGAAGTTGAAGAACCTCAACCATTTGCTTTTATCCACCTCATTTATACACTTGAACTTCCCTAGCCTTGTGCTAGTAGTAAGTGTTCTCAAACATCATCTTGTTCTTGTTTATGATCGTTAATAGATGATTTAATGGCTAAAAATCATGAAACACTAAAGAACATACATTAAAGTCTTGAAATATAAGTGATATATGTTGGATAAAGAATAGATATGTGTGTAAATCATGTGAATCTTGTATGATTGTTATTATTTGATGTTGTTGTTAGTAAAAGCAAGATGGATCATCATCTAGACATACTAGTCCATGTTAGAAAACATGAACTAGTAGGATGTAAAAGTTAGAAAGTTAAAAGATGATGGATCCATCCATTCATAAGACATGAACTTGTGTAAAAGTAATTTTTCTTGTAAAATGAAGTTCTAAACTAGTAGATCTAAAGATCTACAAGTGGTTTTTCGGAAGAACCAAGTAAAAATATATACAAGTCTCATTTTAAGTCGGGTCTTTTATGAACTAGAGGTGTTTTTGTGAACAAACAAGTGTGTGGACACTTGTGTAACAAAAGTTTTAACAAAGAAATAATTTTCGTAAAAACCGACTAGAAGTTGTGAAACTTCATGTTCTTTAAAAATAAAGTTTTTAAGAAATTAAACTTATTTTTAAAGATAACAAGACTTACTAAATGTGCTAGTAAGTTACTACACATTTTTGTAAATATTCAAGTTCATGAAATGGAGAAATTAGTGATTATTGTTGATGATTATTGTTGATAATTGTTGTTGATGATTGTTGACGATTTAAAAGAAAATAAACACATGTTTTGAAAACATGGGAAACCTCCATTTTTAGGGGAAACTCTGTCAAAATTTTTATAAATTTTGACACTTAGAAAATATAAGTTTTAAGAAACTTATTCCCTAAAAATGTGCTTAAAAATATTACCAAGGTTTCCCTAATTTTTGGTGATAAGAAACGAGGATTTCTTCAAGAATAAAAATGGACATAAGTATGTATATTTTGAGAGAAAAATATATATTATTTTATCACCAGCTTTTGTGCTAAGCGTATATAGTATGTGTTATACGTGCTAGTGTATTAAGACTTAAAAATACACTAAATACTCATGAGGAGTATAAACATAAAATTACACATACAAAATACAAGATACATAATTCGGGTGCAAAGTGCAAAACACAAAAGACTTATATTTATTTTTGAGAAAATAATATAAGTAAGACACTTAGTTAAAAATATAAAGTATTTTTAACACAAGAATATATACAAAAGAGAGTAACTGTACTTGTGCGACGCAAGTCTAGTGACTAACGTTAAGAAAACGCGTATAGGTTACGACGTTAATTAAGCAAATCCGGTGAAGTTTACGACGCAAGGAACGCAAAGTTGTGAGTTCATGCTCCCCCTTTTCTTTTAACTGTTTTCAGTTTTTATAACTTCGGGGGTGAAATACATGTACAAAAGTACAATATTTATAAATGGTATGATATAAATACAAGAAGTACACTTGGTGAGAACGAGAACCAAGTGTGACAAAATATAAGATAATAAGAAACGCACTTGGTGAGGACGAGAACCAAGTTGGATGCGTTATGAGAAATGATAAAAAGAAACGCGCTTGGTGAGGACGAGAACCAAGTTGGATGCGTTATGAGAAATGATAAAAAGAAACGCGCTTGGTGAGGACGAGAACCAAGTTGGATGCGTTATGAGAAATGATAAAAAGAAACGCGCTTGGTGAGGACGAGAACCAAGTCGGATGCGTTATGAGAAATAGTGTCACGAATAGGGTACAGAAGCACCATTAATCAACAATATACCTAGACCGCAGAACAAAAGGTTAGATCTAACGGGTGCCGGGCAGCCACACTCTCGGTGAGGGCGAGAATCGAGTAGTGCTTTTGTGTCTCAGAATATACCAATTAAATGCCTAAGGTTTGGTGACTTCCTATGTCGTGTCACATGTTAATGGCTTTGCAACCCATTAACAATCCTGATATTTACAGAAATACTATATAAAATTCATACCATACTAGAATTGATATATAACTTGAAGTACGTGGGGTACTCAAGAAAATTGATATATAACTTGAAGTACCTGGGGTACTCAAGAAAATTGATATATAACTTGAAGTACGTGGGGTACTCAAGAAAATAGATATATAACTTGACGTACGTGGGGTACTCAAGAAGATTGATATATGACTTGAAGTACGTGGAGTACTCAAGAAAAACTTGATTTATTCACAACTATGTTTTTATACAAAGTATACAAACGTGAAATACAAAACTGCATGAATTCACACCAACATTATGTTGACGTTTTTCCAAAACTCACATGTATTTCAGGTAACTAGGATGGATGTGCGCGCGGTCTCGCTTATGCTTGTGGATGTCGCTTAAGTTTATCTTTAAATAAAGTTGTAAACTTTTTAAGACAATGTTTTATGCGACTTAGCGATTTAAACGCTAAACTTATGTTTTCAAATTATGGTATTTGATGTTTTTACGAGCATATAGCATGTTTACCTTTCGTATGCAATGAGAACCTTTCATGATCACACCTCGTGCTTCCGCCGCAGAAAGGGATGTGACATCTTTGCTCAATGGAACCAAGCCAACAACAACCACAATGCTCCTTGCAACTTCAAAAATTTTAACTCGGCTAAACCGCTCAAGTTTAGTGGTTCTGAGGGAGCAACTGGGCTTCTTCAATGGTTCAAGAGCATTGAGAATACTTTCTGTCACGTTCAGTGTCCTGACAATCGCAAGGTCGAGTTTTCTTCGAGTGTGTTTCAGAAGAGGGCTCTTACGTGGTGGAACGGAGTTATGAGAGATCGTGGTGCTGAAGTTGCTTTAGCGCAAACATGGGCTGAACTTAGGGCCCTTATGATGAGGGAGTTCTGTCCTCGTCATGAACTGCGAGCTTTGGAGAGAGAGTTTGATGATTTGAAGCAAGATAGTGGTGAGCATCGGGCATATACTGATAGGTTTGAGGAGTTGAGTCTGCTTTGCCCAACAATGGTTACCCCACTCGACTAGGCTATCGAAAGGTACATCGATGGTCTACCTGACTTAGTACAAGACATCATTACTGGTAGTAACCCTACCACACTCCGTCAGGCGATCGAGTTAGCAGCGACATTGACTGAGTCACAGGTTCGAAAGGGAAAGCTGCACAAAAAGGGTGACAAGGGTAAGAAGCAGGCGTCTGACAAAGAAGATAGCAAGAAAGGTCAAAACAAGAAGGGAAAGGATTCTGGTTCCTCAAGGGGGTCAAGGAAGCGTAAGGCTTCCCAAAATTTTGCTGTCACTGCCCAAGTTAACCAGGCAGCTCCCAACCAACCCGCACAACCTCCAGCGAAGAAACCTTATGCAGGAAATGCACCTTTGTGCAATAGATGCAACAGTCACCATCAGCCGCAATTTCCATGCCATTTCTGTACTAACTATGGGAAGTCAGGTCATCTTGCTTGTGTTTGTCGTTTTGCTCAGAATCAGGCAGTTCAGAACCCGGCTCAACGAGTTGCTCAGCCTCCTGCTCAGTAACAGGGTCAAGCTGCACGACCACACTACCCTCCAGGTTCTTGTTACAATTGTGGGGATCTGACCCACTACCGTAATCAGTGTCCAAGATTGGTGAATGCTCATCCAAATCAGAATCAGGCTCAGGCTCGAGGTCGAGTCTTCAACATGAAGGCACAAGAGGCACAAGCAGACAATGAAGTGGTGAACGGTACGTTCTTTATTAATAATCAGCCTGCATCTGTTCTTTTTGATTCGGGTGCCGATAAGAGTTTTGTGTCATTATCTTTTGAGCCATTACTTCGCGTGTCTAGAACGAAACTAGGTAAACCTTTGACAGTAGAAGTTGTTAGTGGTGAACCCATTGTTCTTGATTATGTTCTTCGCAACTGTCAGTTGAACCTTAACGACCATCTTTTTCCTATTGACGTCACGCCTATGCAACTTGGAAGCTTCGACGTTATTGTGGGTATGGATTGGTTAGCCAAGCATCGCGCATAGGTAGTTTGATTTGAGAAGATTGTTCGTGTGCCACTTTCGACAGGCGAGATCCTACAGGTTCGTGGTGAGAAACCTGCTGGTGGTCTCAAACTCATGTCTTGTTTTAAAGCTCGGAAGTATCTGCGAAAGAACTATGTGGCCTTTTTGGCACATGTTGTAGCAGATAAGGGCAAAGGTAAGTCTATTCAAGATATTCCTGTTGTTCGGGATTATTCTGAAGTATTCCCTGAAGAGTTACCTGGTCTACCCCCAGCACGCCAAGTCGAGTTCCGTATTGATCTCATACCTGGAGCAAATCCCATTGCCAGAGCTCCATATCGTCTTGCACCATCTGAGATGCAAGAGTTGTCTAAGCAGCTCCAAGAGCTCTCTGACAAAGGTTTTATCCGTCCTAGCTTTTCACCTTGGGGTGCTCCCGTTCTTTTTGTCAAGAAGAAGGATGGATCTTTTAGGATGTGTATCGATTATCGTGAGCTTAACAAGCTTACCATCAAGAATCGATATCCCCTACCTCACATCGATGATCTCTTTGATCAGTTACAGGGCGCTTCTTATTTCTCGAAGATTGATCTTCGTTCTGGGTATCATCAACTTCGCGTGCATGAAGATGATATTCCCAAGACAGCTTTCCGTACTCGTTATGGGCATTATGAGTTCACAGTCATGCCATTCGGTTTGACTAATGCTCCTGCTGTTTTCATGGACTTAATGAATAGGGTCTGCAAGCCTTATTTGGATCAGTTCGTCATTGTTTTTATTGATGACATCTTGATATACTCTAAGACGCGAGCTGATCACGAGCAACATCTTCGTCTTACTTTGGAACTCCTAAAGAAAGAGCAACTTTTTGCCAAATTCTCCAAGTGTGAATTCTGGCTTAAAGAAGTTCAATTTTTAGGACATATTGTCAACGAACAAGGTATTCATGTAGATCCCTCCAAGATCAGTGCGATTAAGGATTGGGATACACCTTCTACTCCTACTGAAGTTCATTCTTTTCTTGGTCTAGCTGGTTATTATCGCCGCTTCATAGAAAACTTCTCGAAGATTGCAGTTCCTCTAACTGCTCTAACTCAGAAGAACAAACCCTTTGATTGGGGATTCAAACAAGAGGAAGCTTTTCTAAACTTGAAGCAGAAGCTCTGTGAAGCGCCTGTTCTGACTTTGCCTGAGGGTAATGATGATTTCGTCGTTTATTGCGATGCATCTAAATTGGGTCTTGGCTGTGTTCTGATGCAAAGGAACAAAGTCATAGCATATGCATCGAGGCAGTTGAAGATACATGAAAAGAACTGCACCACTCATGATCTTGAGTTGGGTGCAGTTGTCTTCGCTCTTAAGATCTGGAGACACTATTTGTACGGTACAAAATGTGTGGTTTTCACTAACCACAAAAGTCTTCAACATATCTTCAATCAGAAAGAACTCAACATGAGGCAACGACGTTGGGTTAAGCTTCTAAACGACTATGACTGCAAAATTCGCTACCATCCTGGTATGGCGAATGTCGTGGCCGATGCTTTGAGTCACAAGGAACGTACCAAGCTTCATTGTGTCCGTGTTCAGTCTGATATTCAAGCTCGATCTGATATCCAATCCCACATTTCTCAGGCTCAACACACTTGTGTTTCACAAGGTTTGATGGATAAGGAATTTCCCTATCACATAACACCTGATCTGGAACTGAAAGACAATGGATCGTATTACTTCATGGACCGTTTGTGGGTCCCAAGCCAAGATAACCTTCGTACCTTACTTATGGATGAAGCCCATAAGTCTCGCTATTCTATTCATCCTAGCTCAGATAAGATGTATAAGGATCTTCGTAATCATTATTGGTGGCCTGGTATGAAGAAAGACATCGCCTTATATGTATCAAAATTCCTTACTTTTCTTAAGGTTAAGGCTGAACATCAGCGTCCTTCTGGTTTATTGGAGCAACCAGAGATCCCAGTTTGGAAATGGGAAAACATTTCTATGGATCTTGTTACCAAACTTCCGCGCACAAAGAAAGGTCATGATGCCATCTGGGTAGTTGTTGATCGTCTTACTAAGTCAGCGCATTTCTTGCCAATCCATGAGGATTTTTCTGCTGACAAACTTGCTAAAATCTATGTGGATGAAATTGTAGCTCGACATGGTGTTCCTTTGAACATCATTTCTGACAGAGATGCTCGCTTCACTTATCATTTTTGGAGAACCATGCAATCTGCTATGGGGACCCAACTTAATCTGAGCACAGCTTATCATCCGCAAACGGATGGTCAATCTGAAAGAACAATCCAGACTCTGGAGGATATGCTTAGAGCTTGTGTGATCGATTTTGGTGGTAGTTGGGATTCACAACTCCCGTTAATTGAATTCTCCTACAACAACAGTTATCACTCCAGCATCAACATGGCTCCTTTCGAGGCTCTCTATGGTCAAAAATGTCGTTCACCAGTCTGCTGGAATGAGATCGGTGAGGCTCAGCTTACTGGACCTGCCCTTATTTGAGAGACAACTGATAAGGTTAAGAAAGTTCATGATAACCTTCAGGCAGCTAGATGCCGTCAAAAGAGTTACACGGACCTAAAACGCAAGCCCTTGGATTTTCAAGTCGGTTGTATTACTTAAGGTCTCACCTTGGAAAGGTGTGATCAGATTTGGAAAGAAAGGAAAACTTGCACCTAGATACGTTGGACCATTCAAGATTGTCGAAAGAATCGGTAAGGTAGCCTACAGACTTGAGTTACCTCCTGAACTTGGAAATGTTCATCCGACCTTTCACATGTCCAATCTCAAGAAGTGTTTAGCTGATGAGAACCTCCACATACCACTTGACGAAATTCGTGTTGATAAAACACTGAAATTTGTTAAGAAGCCAGTGGAAATCATGGAACGTGAAGTCAAGTGGCTCAAACGCAAGCGCATTCCATTGGTCAAAGTTCGCTGGGAATCTAAACGTGGACCTGAGTTTACTTGGGAACGTGAAGATCAAATGAAGGCGAAGTACCCACATCTATTCCCACGAGTTTCCTCTAAATAAATTTCGGGACGAAATTTCCTCAAGTAGGGGAGACTGTAACATTTGTGCTTGTAATCATTGTGAGCAGTTCAATTATCAATAAAACAATGTTATTTGATCCCAATATTTGTTTGTTTATGTTTTTACATTTTTCACGTTTTGACTTTAATTCAATTTCAAACTCTACATCGCTTTCTGGAGATTTATACGCAAACTGGTGCGTAAACGTAGTCAGTTTAATGCGACAAATACTTTGGAACATCAACATATACTTAACATACCTTAAATAACCTTTACATAACTTAGAAATAAGTTTTGAAGGCTTTGGTATGGCAAAAACAAGTTAATTCGCTTACAAGGACTAAACTTGACAAACTGCGAAAGTATGATGATTCGTACTAGAACAGACATTCCGGAACATGACCATAAGTTAAACATACCATAAATATCCTTTACATAGCTTACAAATAGACTTTGAAGGGTTCGGTGTGCTAAAATAAACTTTTGGGTCATTCAGGGACTAAAAGCGTCAAAAAGTGCATAAGTTTGCACTTTCGCGCATAACTTACGTTTTGAATGCCTCCGGACATCCAAAAATTTATGTAAACACTAAAATATTTTTATTTTAGTGTTTCGAATGAGAAAAATCCATTCGTCACGCAATTTGGATCGTTTTTCGCGCTTGTGCGCATTCCGTCGTAATTAACCGAACATCGAGATCGTACGACCAAACGAACCGACATCCGTGATGTTTTCAAGCATATTTCATGTTCCCTATGTCTTAACATCATTGTGGAGCTTGAAATTGGGTTTGACGGGTGTTAGAAGTGCCGTTACGCAATGAAACAACGCGCAGGGACCAAAACTGTCATTTTACAAAGTTTGTTTCTGATCAGAAGGACCAGGCGGCCCGCGTAAGCCTTGGGTGATACCTTACGCGGCCCGTGTCAGGCTCCCAGATCAGAATAATCAGTTTTAACAGCTGATTACAGCTGTTAACCACTCAAAACTCACCCACACTTGCCCTTTCCTGGTCATGAGGGGCCATTTTGAGTTACCACAAGGTTGCAACAAGTGTAGGGACAAGATCAAAGCACGTTATTCGATAAACGATCCTAACGGTTCCAAGAATCCTATAAATACCCCTTTGATTCACTTGCAAAACCCACTTGAATTCTTGAGAGTTCTCTAAGTTGAAGTGAAACCACTTCATACCTGAGAATACTTGAGAAATCAAAACTTTCGGGGACCCTTTGTAAGTGTTCCTTCGTTCTTTTTATTCTTTTAGCGTTAACAGTCAAACTTTGTTTGACTTTCTGCGTTGACCAGTTTATGGTCAATGCAAAGTTCGTTTGAACTTCATAACGTGAGCGTAATCACGATGGTTATAGTCCCTAGTGACTATACCTACTGATTACCACGTTATCAAGGCTCAGTGACGAGTCGTAGTTTCGGCCAAAATGCGTATTCTTGCGTATTTTGTAACCAAACTACTCTTAGGTATCAAAACCGTTTGTTTTGATACCAAACCTGTTTTCTAAACTTAGTTAAGCATGTTTTAACATGCTTAGCTCGTCACTTTTAGTTAGTGCTTATATAGGGTCGTAAGGTAAGCGATCTAAACAATCGCTTATACTTTCGAACCCAACCCGTTTGGTCGATCATTAGGATCCGACCAAACACATTAGGTGACCATAGTTGTATAGGGAATAACCTTCCGAGGTTATACCTTATGGTCACATCGTTTGAGTAGTTGTATGATAGGTAGTATATATGCCTTAGGTAAATTACCAAAATGCCCTTTGAACGCCAAAATTCATTTTAAGCTTATGTAACATAACTTATGGTATCTAAACTGATTTGGTAACAATATTAGACATGTTAAGGCATATTTTACTTATCATAGGACTAGTTAGGCATTCCGAACGCGTTTCACGCAAACGACGCGTTAAAGTAGCATAAGCTACCTAAACGGGTCGTAATGGGTCGTAAGCACTTAGGTTAGGTTTCATTTTAGTATGTAGGCTTTGTTAAACCATATTACATGAGTTCCCCTACTCATTTGGTTTACGAGCCCTCATTCTATCCAATCCTCCGATTTTAGGTCCGGTATATTAACATAGTTACCTATATTAGGTGCCGTTTGATATCCGTGATCTCTAGCATTGTTTGGTTGTTACTCAAGGACTACTAAGCAATCTCAAGTGAGTACATAGACCCCTCTTTTACTGTTTTCCAAACATTTTGGGGTTAAACACATGTGCCTACTTGTTACTTTCGTGCCTTTCATGCTTTCATATCATATGCTTGTTATGTTCATTAGTACATTATAGTACATGATTTCATTACATTTTATGCTATGTATGTCCATTGTGTGCATACTTAGTACATCATTTTACATTACATTTCATGCTATGTATGTCCATTGTGTGCATACTTAGTACATTGTTTTACATTACATTTCACGCTATGTATGTTCATTTGATTACATACTTAGTGCATTGTTTTCACATGCTTACATTTTTTGTATGACATTTGGTTTGTTTAAATGGGACAAAAATACATTCATTAACATTAGCTACGCCATTCGTTAGTAGGTAGTGGTACCATAGGAATTGACAACTCCTGTTCCTAACATCCTAGGTATGTTTGGATGGAAGGAATGACCGAATTCGATAAACATAACACAGATAAACCTTTAATTTGTTTAAAGGTCTATCACCACAGTCACAAGGATTGAATGTATGCATTATAACAATACCGCATAGATGTTTGTATCAGTATAGCATGCAATTGTTCCACAAAACATAACTTTGATTTAAACTATGTTTAATTCAGTACCCTATTTTTGTGCATTTTACCTATGGTTTAGTTGATGTATTCCACTTGCCATACATGATATTTTGGATACACAATTCATGATTTACATTAAACATAAACATTTTGACATTAATATACACATTTAGTGATTTACATTAGACATAGACATTTTGATATGGTTTACACAATGACACTTGACAATTGATTTATACATGAACAATTTACATTGGTGGTTGGTTTGGGTAAATGATTTGAGTAACGAGGCGTGTGTAATATGATACAAACATGGTGGATACGCCGCTGGTACTTCCTATATATAAGTGTTTGTATAATATTACATATCGTAGTGTTATTTAAATCATTTCAGTATAGACATATTACATTTTACACCAACAATATATTTTTTCACAAGACATTGTTTTACAAAACAGTTTATTTTATACAACTCATTTTACTTGGTTATATCATTAACCGTACACCTTTCTTTTATATAATCTGATTTCTTATCGAGTTTTCATATGATTTATAAAAGAAAACACTTAACAAGATTCATGACTAATTTTTACTAAACTTTTCTTCTAAAACCCAAGTCATGAATCCTATCTTCACAAAACCTATGTATCTCACAGGCATTTTTATGCTGACGTACCTATTTTCACATGTGTTTTCAGGAGCCGTCGCTTAGGTTGATGATTGTGACACTAGGGCGGACCTGTGCCTTAGAGACTTAAAATGAAGATAGACTTAGTTTAATTATGTTCTGAACTCTTTATTTCCTGTTTTAAGACAATGTAACTCGCTTGTTTGATAAATAAAATATAACTTTGTATGCCATGGTTGTGAAACAATAATTCTGTTACAACACTCCCCGACGTTTCCGCCACGTTTGGTTGTTATACGTGGTCGGCGTGTGACACTCGAGCTATATCCTGAAACTATTTTCATACACAATCAACTTAACATATTTTTGCAAACATCAATAGCACACTACCTCACAAACTAAGTTTGATCACTTAATTTCTTCGGTAATTTTTGACCAAAACAGTGATGATGATAACAATCAAGGTGGAACTAGTCAACTTGTCACGGCCCCGGACTCGTTTTGCCCGGTTCGGAAGCCACGTGATAGAAACCCGTGGTATTGGTAATTACTTAGCAGCAGAAATTTCAACAGGACCGTTTGTCAGAAAATAATATTGGAGTTTTAAAAGAAAACACCGAATTATTTTATTATAATTCTCGGAACAAACCCCGTATTTTACAAGAAAGGAATTTCATTGGGAAATTTCCTGTTTACAGAAAACATGTTTATTGCTCTTTACTGATCCACTTTATTTAAGCTAGAGTGATACGCGGCACTTTCCTTTTCTTCACAGTAAATCCCTTTAAACATGTTTTAAAAAGATTTGATCAGCGAAAAATACTGGCGAGTGCATTCAATTTATACAAAAGACACATTGCTATAATATACAGTATTAAGAGCGATTACAATGTTTATATAAACCAGTTACCCCAAATCGATATTTATCACTTGAACGGATCTGTGACTATGGTCATATCACACATTGGCTAATCCGTTGTCCAATGGTGAAGATTATCAAGTAGTGTATACAAAACCCCACATACCGGCAGTAATTGCAGATTACAAAGACATAATCACTGTAATTATAACTTTGAAAACACGTCGGATTTTGAAAGCAATTTGGTAAAAAGAGCATGACTCACATTGCAAATTTAAACTTGTCAGAGTTTGCCTATTGGTTAAGCTTGATAAACCTAATTAAATATACAATGCGAACGAAAGTAGGTCAGTAACTTATTTCAACATTTACGATAATTCATGAGATCGAAACCCTCACGACGAATGACAAAGTATAGCCCAATGTAGGCAGCACTTAAACATCCATCGGATCGGTTTTAATCGATCGGATATTGTATCGTAGCAGTGATCGAGTTATTACCCTGTTATCGTAGCAGAATATCAAGGTTTTGATTGTATTTTGGAAAGAACAGAGCATATGTCAACGTACGAAGTGAATTTTTTCATCGTAACAAGCAAACAGTTCAAGTGGCAAGTCCCTGGATTTATACTGAATTTTGGTCTCCCCCGTGTGCCGCGCCGGCTCCCCTTGTCCCTGACGCGTGTCGCGGCGGCTACCTTTTAGGCTAGGGTAGCCTTGTGTCGTTTATAGCCTGGATGAGTTTTAAATTTTTGAAAATACGTGTTCTTTATCAGTT
The DNA here is from genome assembly GCA_030545235.1 of Helianthus tuberosus. Lineage (NCBI taxonomy): Eukaryota > Viridiplantae > Streptophyta > Magnoliopsida > Asterales > Asteraceae > Helianthus > Helianthus tuberosus. Next base: position 83,208 of record JARYGA010014359.1, read on the forward strand.
TCGTGAAGCATAAATAAATTAGGGAATCCCCCCCCCCTCCCTTGAGTTTTAGGGGGCCCTGTTGCTGGTTTCGTCTGATTTTCAAATTTCGGGTCGAACCGTACCACTTGGGGTTTTCAATTAGGGTTTCTTAGTGTGCCTTTTAGGAATGGAAATTTGTGAGGTTGTTACATCCTCCCCACCTTGTTTAAAATCTCGTCCTCGAGATTTACTGAAACTAGTAAGGATACTTTCCTTTCATTTCTGATTCCAGTTCCCACGTATATTCAGGTCCTCTCCTTGAATCCCATTTTACGTTGACCAAAATCAATCTCTTATTCTTGAGATTCTTGACCTTTCTATCTTCTATTTGCAGAGGTTTTTCAACAAACTTTAACTTTTCATTTACCTCTATATCTTGAAGGGGTACTACCAGTGATTCATCAGATAAACACTTCTTAAGATTAGATATATGAAATACACCATGTACACCGGCTAACACTTCTGGTAATTGTAAATTGATATGCGACTGGTCATGTTCGTTGGATAACTGTAAATGGTCCTACATACCTTGGACTCAGTTTTCCTTTCTTACCGAATCGGACTACTCCTTTCCAAGGAGAGACTTTTAATAGCACTTTGTCTCTAACTTGAAATTATAACGACTTACGTCGATTATTCGTATAACTCTTTTGGTGATCTCGAGCAGTTTTTAGCCTTTCCTTGATTTGAGTTATCTTATCGGTGGTTTCCTGCACAATCTCAGGACCCAATAATCGTCTTTCTCCTATTTCTGCTGTGACACCTGGGTCACTGCGACCATCAAACAAATACCAAACCAATGAAATATTGTATTTCATACTTGGGATTTGTACAAATATGTGTATCACTTGCACATATCAATTCTTGTTCGATTTCGGGCTTTAAATCGCTTTCTAGAAGGTTATACGCGCACTGATGCGTAAATATAACCCGTTTAATGCAACGAACACTCCGGAATAGTGAAATAGGCTTAACATACCTTAAATAACCTTTACATAACTTAGAAATAAGTTTTGAAGGCTTTAGTATGGCAACATCGAGTTAAATCGCTTACAGGGACTAAAGTTGACAAACTACGAAAGAATGCCAATTTGAACTGTAACAGACATTCCGTAACAAGACCATAAGTTAAACACACCTTAAATATCCTTTATATAGCTTATAAATAGGCTTTGAGGGGTTCGGTATGCTAAAATAAACTTTTGGGGTCATTCAGGGACTAAAAGCGTCAAAAAGTGCACAAGTTTGCATTTTCGCGCATAACTTACGTTCTGAATACATCCGGACATCCAAAAATTTATGTAAGCACTAAAACATTTTATTTTAGTGTTCGGCATAAGAAAAATCCATTCGTCGCGCAATTTGGATCGTTTTTCGCGCTTATGCGCATTCCGTCGTAATTAAGCGAACATCGCGATTGTACGACTAAACGAACCGACATCTGATATATTTTTTAGCACATTTTAAGTTCCCTATACTTTAACTTCATTTTAGAGCTTTGAAATGGGGTTAACGGGCCTTAAACATGTCGGAAATGGCCTTAAAACACAACAGGGACCAAAACTGTCATTTCTGAAAGTTATTGACTGATCAGACAGGCCATGCGGCCCGCGTGAGTTTTGGTGTATCCTTAGGCGGGCCGCGTCAGACTCCCAGACAGCAAAAACATGCAGAAACTTTGAATCTGGTCATTTCCACTCTTGCACATGGTATTTCTCAATACTATGGGCTGGTTTGATGTGCACATGGTATTACAATACCATGGGTGCAAGTGTATGGCCAAGATTCGATCACGTTTTCCAAGAAACGATCCTAACGGTTCGGGAAACACTATAAATACCCAACCCCATCCATTGCAAAACCCACTAGAATTTTGATTTGAGAAACTCTAAGTTGAAACCATTGTTTCATACCTGAGATTCTTGGATCGAGATTAGCATTCGGGGACCCTTTGTAAGTGTTCCTTCGTTCTTTTATTGCTTTTCGAGTCCGAAAGTCAAACTTTGTTTGACTTTCTGCGTTGACCAGTTTATGGTCAATGCGAAGTTCGTTTGAACTTCGCAACGTGATTGTAATCATGATGGTTATAGTCCTTGGGACTATGCCTACTGATTACCACGTTGTCTAGGGTCATAAGGGTAAGCGATCTAATAAATCGCTTATACCTTCGAACCCGACCCAGTTGGTCGATCATTAGGATCCGACCAAATACATTAGGTGACCATAGTAGGTAGGGAATAACCTTCCGAGGTTATACCTTATGGTCACGACATTTAAGTAGTTGTATGATAGGTAGTTTATATGCCTTAGGTAAATTACCAAAATACCCCTTTGATGCCAAAATTCATTATAAACATATGTGACATAACTTTTGACATCTAAACTGATTTGGCGACAATATTAGGCATGTTAAGGCATATTCTACTTGTCATAGGACTAGTTAGGCGGTCCGAACGCGTTTCACGCGAACGAGGCGTTAAAGTAGCATAAGCTACCTAAACGGGTCGTAATGGGTCGTAAGCACTTAGGTTAGGTTTCATTTAGTATGTAGGCTTTGTTAAACCATATGACACGAGTCTCCATACTCGTTTGGTTTACGAACCCTCATTCTATCTAAATCCTCCGATTTAGGTCCGGTTTATTAACATAGTTACCTATATTAGGTGTCGTTTGATTCTGTGATCTCTAGCATTGCTTGGTGGTTATCTTAGGACTTCTGAGCAATCTCAAGTGAGTACATAGACCCCTCTTTTACTGTTTTCCAAACATTTTGGGGTGGAACACATGTGCCTACTTGTTACTTTCATGCTTTCCATGTTTTCACATTATATACATGCTATGTTCATTAGTACACTATTAGTACATGATTTCATTGTGCTTTATGCTATGTATGTCCATTGTGTGCATACTTAGTACATCGTTTTACATTACATTTTATGCTATGTATGTTCATTGTTGCATACTTAGTACATTGTTTTACATTTACATTTAATGCTATGTATGTCCATTTGTTGCATACTTAGTACAGTTGTTTTCATCACATGTTTACATTTTGGTATGACATTTGGTTTGTTTCAATGGAACAATACATTCATTAACATTAGCTACGCCGTTCGTTAGTAGGTAGTGGTACCATAGGAATTGACAACTCCCGTTCCTGAAATCCTGGGTAGGTTTGGATTGGAAGGAATGACCGAATTCGATATACATAACTTAGATAAACCTTTAAATTGTTTAAGGGTTTATCGCCACAGTCTCAAGGCTTGGATGTATGCATTTTCACAATACCGCATAGATGTTTATATCAGTATAGCATGCATTTGTTACACAAAACATAGTTTTGATTTAAACCATGTTTACTTCAATACTTTGTTTTTGTGCATATGGTTTAGTTGATATATTTCACTAGCCATACATATCATTTTGGTTACACATTACATGATTTACATTTGGCACATAAACATTATTGACATTGGTTATACATTACATGAATTACATCTTGACATAAACATTTTGACATATTATTCAATACGTTTGGCAATTGGTTTAAACATAGACATCTTACATTGTTGGTTTGGTTTGAGTAAGTGATTTAAGTAAAGAGGCGAGTGTAATATGATACAAGCATGGTGGATACGCCGCTGGTACTTCCTATATATAAGTGATTGTATGGTATTACATATCGTAGCGTTATTTGAATCATTTCAATTTGGACATATAACATTTTATACAAATAACATACTTTTCACAATACATTGTTTTACAAACAACTTAATTTATACAAACTCATTTCACATGGTTATCCACTTAACCATGTATTATTCTTTTAACATATATATCATTTGGTTTATTTATCACTTTTCAAATGATTTACAAGACAAAGCAAATTACAAGGTTCATGACTAAACATTTTCTTAAACAATAAGTCATGAATCCTATTTTCACAAAACCTATGTATCTCACATGCATTTTTATGCTGACGTACCTATTTTCACATGTGTTTCATGTGACAACCCTCACTAAACCAGGTATCCGTACGACTTAATTAATAATTAATTACTGCTAAATTACTGTGCTTGCTTGAACTTGTGAATAAACTGCTACGTGAATACTGATACATGTACTTACTTGCATCATACTTTACTTACTGTCACTACATTATTTAGATGCTGAACCTTAGTGACAAACATGATGCACAAAAAGCACAGTAGCACTATAACGGATAACCTATTGAACATGCTGATAAAGCCAGCATCAGGCAAACACTGCCTCTAAGGCCTGTATGAGCCAGAAATATTTTACTACACTAGTGGTGAGTGTAGGGATACAAGGGTTGCAGAACTGCGTCTCTAGGAATAAGTTACAATGACTGGATGTGCCTAAAACGTGCTCTAAGCACAAAATTCAGCACTTTACATAATAATTCAGCTTCTAGGTACTTAATAAAGTGCCAAATCATGAGAACAATATTACTAGACACTTTCCAAAGTGTCAGAAATGAGTTGTGTCACTAAAAAGGGTAATAACGACACTTTAAAGCTTTGTTAAGCACTTTAACGGATTACTATCCAACCGAACAACCGGACTTTACCCGGAACCTGAAAATATTGTTATTTTCATTATTTATCTTTTTCTGAGCCAGTTAGGGTCCCTGAATACCCTAACACCCTTCATAAAGCACAACACACTAGTAACCGGGTTAAGCACTTAACTAACTTACTTAACCTAACTAATATACTTAACTAATTGTTGGAGATGGACTAGACCACCCCCCCCCCTCTCTAACCGTCCCCAACTAGAGGGGGACACCTCTTGTCCTTGTTGATTTAAATAATCTTGTGTGTTTAGAATCAAGAAGACATAGCATCCATTGGATAATGCACTTGAAAATTATCTATAAGTTCATGACTTAACACACATGATCATTCACTTAACACACACCACAACAACACTCCCTCTCTCTCTCTTGGAGGTCTCGGCCGAGAGCACCCACCCCCCATCCATCCATTTTCGATTCCAAGCAAGCCATTCCAATCATCTACAAGTGTTAAGGGTCGCATATAAGGAGTCTTGGTGCAATCGGAAGGCGAAGGACCTCGTTATCTTGCTTTTATCCACGCGTTTTTCGTCTAGATTCTTCCCTAGCCTCGAGCTAGTGGTATGTTGCTTGAATCACCTTCTTGAACTATTCTAAAGTGGTTAAAATGATATGTAACGGTTAAAAGTCGCAAACATACAAGTTGAAGCTTAAAAGTCTACCTAAAATGCTTTAAATGTTGGTTAATAGCTCATATGTTGTGTAAATCATGTAGTATTTGATTTGTGTGATTATTTGGACCCGATCTATGTTGTGGTAGCTCGGATCATCATTTAACCCGGTTTAGTCATGATCTTGGATTATGACATAAAGCTTGTTTAAGTGTAACAAGGGTTAGAAGATGAAACTCTACCACACACGAATCATGAACTTGTGTAAAAGTGTTTTAGCTTGTAAAATAGTGATTAAAACTAGTAGATCTACGGATCTACAGGTGGTATTTTCAAAGGACCGAGTGTCAAAGAAATCATATTTTTCTAAAGACGGATCTTACACTAACAAGAATGGTTTTTAGAACACACAAGTGTGTAAACACTTGTGTAGCACAAAGTATCGACAAAATAACTATTTTTGTGAAAGATGACAAGAAGTTGTAAAGACGGAACTTCTCTAAAAACGAGGTTTTTACGAAATCGGATTGTTTTATATAAAGATCCACTAAAAGTAATAAGATTTACTTCATAGTTTGGATAAATCACAAGTTCATGAAATTTATGCGATTTATATACATATTTTGACTAGTTGTGGTTTAAACATTGTTTTGATTGAATAAGAAGATTGTTGGTTTGATTTGTAAAAGAAAATGATACGCTTAAAAGCGTGGCCACCTCCAGTTACAGAGGAAACTCTGGCGAAATTTTTCCAAAAACCTAACACTTAGAAATATTTTCGCTATAAGTGTTAGAAATACATTTTGACTTGTTTTCAAATTATAGATTTCGCCATGACTTATTTACAAAATATCGGAGGTGGGATTTCACAAAATAAAACGTGATACATATATATATATATTTAGTATATATTTTTCACAACATCACTTGTATAAGTGTTTATGATTATTTTGTGAACTACGTAAATATTATTTTTAGGGTAAAAATAATATTACTAAGTATTATTTTGGGAAAATCACATGTATTAAAGTATAATATTTTTGAGAAGAATATTTATATTTTGAAGTTGGAAATAAGATATATTAAGTGAGACTTAATAGTGTAATCCGAATTATACGAACGCACATGTATCAAATCCCCCATCCTTGGGAAGGAAAATAACTACCAAGTATATACAGAAAATAAACACGAAATAGTTGTCTAACTATTTCCCAAAAACTTAAACCATAAAGCTAAGGCACGGCCATCCGTCTAATAGAGTTAGTACGTGTAGGTCGTCATACAGCTGATTGATTTGGAGGCATACTTGGTAGAGACGCACCACTGTGAGTTCATGTCCCCCTTTTCTCTTAACTGTTTTCAGTTTTCTAACTACGGGGGTGAAATACATGTTACTTTGATTACAAGTACTTTATACATGATATGGTGTGAGTGGGTAGGCGGGAACTGGAGACCATTAATCCTCATTGTAGGACCGAGGGACGTAAGCGGTAGATGGGATCTATCTGGGTGTAGCGAGCCCAACTCTAGGCCCAACAGAACGGACCTCAGGGAGGCCCAACAGAACGGACCTTGGAGTGACTTTGTACCCAACGCTAAATCTGCTAGGTTTGAGTCTTCCTACTTGCACTTCACACATATCAATGGCCTTGTAAACCATTGGTGATCTCTTTTCCTTATTTGCTACATACCAGGATTTTTATACTTACAAGTGTTTTACATACTCACTTACACATGAACTCGCTCAACATTATTGTTGATTTTTCAACTTACATGTATTTCAGGAAACTAAAGATCTGGCGCGGTATGTTATGTTTTCCCGCTGCATATGGGTTACGAGGTCATCCGGGTTTGGGGAATGTGACTCTTTCCTGGACAAGTCACAGTCCTTAAACTGTGTTTATGTCATGTTGATGTTTATGTTTGTTGAACAATGTCATTAGGAGGTGTTTCCGCTAAGACAATGTTGTTGTATTGGGTTTTCAAAACTTAATTAAATGGATGATCTTGCATGGTTTTATTTCATATAGCTTTGTTATGGTTAAGCTATGGTATTAAGAAGTCACACCAAAATTAACCACGCTTCCGCAAAGCCAGGCTGTGACAGCTTGGTATCAGAGCTCTGATCATAGCGAACTAGGATTCTTTCTCGAGTCTAGACTATGATCACTAGGGCTCTCACGAAAACATTTTTACTGCATACCATTTAAGTCCAGATCCAAAACGTTTTTTTTACAAACAAATGTTGAGCACATTTTATTTATTATAGGCTTAGTCTTGGAGGCTGAGGCTCGGTCTTGGAGGCCGAGGCTCGGTCTGAGAGATCGGGGTAGTTGTCTAGTTGGACTAGGAAGAGTAGGCTCAGTCTTGGAGGCTGAGGCTCGGTCTTAGAGACCGAGGCTCGATCTAAGAAATCGAGGTAGATGGCTAGTAAGACTAGGAAGAGTAGGCTCAGTCTTGGAGGCTGAGGCTCGGTCTTAGAGGCCGAGGCTCGATCTAAGAGGTCGAGGTAGATGATAGAGCAGTCTTGGAGACTGGGAGGCTAGTGGGACTAGGAGAATTATTTGATTGACTAACATGTTTATATGATTATATGATAGATTATTATACGTATATGTGTTTGTGTTACAAACGTCATGCTTTCATCATGTACTAGAAAGATGGACACTACGAATCCCATGGCCATAGTATCAGACGACATAGTTTCATCGAAGCACGAGGTGTACATTTCCGATACTACCGGCACAGACAATGACGACTTTCAGCCCTTTTGCGCTGCCTGAAGTCGTAGCAGAGCCTACTGATGGCCATCTTGTTGGGAGTTTGCCACTCGCAGTGATCCCTGCTCCTGTGCCCCCTTGCCGCTTATCCTGTTGTTGATATGCCCCCCCCCCCCCGACGTGGCCTCTGACGACGATAACGATCTACTAGAGGAGGACCCATTCGAGGGCAGGGCCCTATTGCTGCTGGTATTAGACTACTGCATGCGGACGCTCCTGTAGGGGAAACTCATGTCCATTCCCCTATCCCAGACTCATTTGAGTTTCTGACATCCGCATCTTCGCACATACAGGGAGTGCAGCACCATTCACACGACGCCGACCCTAATACGGCATCATCAGCTGCACCGGTTCCCGCACCCAGCTTTGAGTTTGATCACAGTATTGAGGGTGATCTTGTTCTTCCACCTGGTTTTGATCCAGACCATGACCTTGAGTTCATACACTTAGACCAGCCCTTGGAGGATCCTGTAACCCCCTGTGTTTGTTGATCCAGCTGATCTTGAGATGGAGTTTTTGATCCGGAGCCAGCCGTGGCCCCTGAGCCAGGCGTTGCTCCTGACCCCGCATTAGAGCATGACCCTATTCATGCCGATGCACCTGATGTTGCTCCTTGATTGATCATCTGCTTGGACGAGAGAAAATTTGGGGTAACTGTGCAAGACAAATTTATTATTACGGGGGCCCACGTAATAACGACTTGTAGTGCACAGAAATCCTGGTGGACTCTGCGGGTCAAGCTAATGAAAACCAATGTAGCAGGAAATATCTAAAATACGAATGACCAAGGCGAGGCGATGTAGCCTCGAGTTCATTCTATTACAAGCAACAAGCCAAATTGGCAAGCCTATGTGAAGGCTCAGAAATTTACTTCCCCACTCATACGTTGAGTATATTTGCGTGTGAAATTGGGTGATTACATGATGGCTTATGGTGCTATGTATCTCATAGACAATTGAAACGTTGTCTAACCCGCTTCACACCACTTCGACAAAAGGGAATGTCACCCAGACGTGACACAAACACCAGTACGTTGCCAAGGACAGAAGCCGAGCTGCAAGAACGGATCTCACAGATAAATGCACGACATAAAGCCCTCCGCTCTAAGTACAACGATGGCATTACTGGAGATAACCCTCCAACTGGCTGCACCTATAAACAGTTCCTGAACTGCAAGCCTTTGAACTTTGACGGAACAGGAGGCGCCGTTGCATTTATTCGTTGGTCCAAAAAGATTGACTCCATTCCAAGAATGAGTGACTGTTCGTCCCAACAGAGTGTTACCTACATCCCAGGGTTATTTCTAGATGGCACACTCTCAGGGTGGAACCTCCAGGTTCAGACCCTTGGTGCAGATGCTGCTTATACACTGAGCTGGGACGAGCTCAAGGAAATGATGGAGGAGAAATACTGTTCTATGGCTGTAATCCAGAAGCTTAACGCGGAGTTCTGGAATTGAAAATGGACGGACCAAAGATTCCTAAATACGTCCAGCCATCTCATGACTTGTCTAGGGTCGCCCCCTACTTAGTCAAACCGGAGTTCAAAAGGATTGAACGATTCATTTGGACACTTGCACCCCAGATCAGGGGTATGGTTACTACCTCGAAGCCCTCAACCATTGCAGAGGCTATCAATATGGGTGATTTATTTATAACATGAGATGTTATGTGATTGATAACATGAGATGTTATGTGTTGATATTGTTGAATACATACGTACGTTTTACTTGCTATGACCTAACCTACGTGAAACATCTTTTAGAAGATGCCACCAAGACGTGAAATGCGCATGCCCACCTCAGAGGCGGAACTTCAAGAGATAATTGCTGCAGCTATAGCACAGTACGAGGCCCTACGCTCCGAACCTATCAGAGGTACCTCAGAAAATAACGGTTGTTCCTACTGGCACTTCCTCAACTACAAGCCTACGAAGTTCGACGGCACTGGAGGTGCCATAGCTTTTGAGAAATGGATTGAAAGTATGGATTCCATCTTTCAAGTGAGCGGTTGTACGCCGGAACAACAAGTCCTATACGTTTCTGAGCTGTTTCTAGATGAAGCCCGATTATGGTGGAATCTTCAGACCCATATAAAGGGTGCTACCGCAGCATATGCATTAACCTAGGGTGAACTGAAGGGAATGATGCATAAGAAGTATTGCCCCCAAACGGAAACCTAGAAGTGGGAGGATGAACTTCGGAGCCTGATGATGGAAGGTCCGAAGGTGTTGGAGTACGTGCAAAGACTTCATGATTTGTCACGAGTTGTTCGGTAGCTGGTGAAACCAGAATTAAAGAAATTGGAACAATTCATTTGGGAACTGGCGCCTCAAGTCTTGAGCTTGATGACAACATCAACGCCACCAACAACTGATGTTGCAAGTAAGATGGGTTTGGCACTCGCTACGGAGGCAATTAGACTAGAAGAACTTGCGAACCCCGACAGGAAGGAGGAGACTCAGGTGGAGACGTCCGGAAAGAACAAAAGGAACCGAAGATACCCAAACGAATAATGATGAACAAAGATCTATTCGAGGTTGTTTCGACTGCGGGGACAAAGGGCATTTCAAGAAAGACTGCCCTAACAACAAACAGGCCAATGATAAGGTCTACTTAGAAACTAAACCAAGACGTGCTGGGTGCAAGTATCACCACGATTGTGGATGTCGGAAGCCTAGGTGCGGGAGGATAGGAAATGGCCGAGTACCAGGATGCTTCCATTGTGGGGACGTTGGACATCTTAAAAGGGAATGCCCGAAGTTGAAACAAGACCGTGAAGGAACATCCAACATCGGAGCTTGTGAAGCATGCCAGGATCCAGGCGTGATTACTGGTACGTTCTCTAATAACCAAAACTCTTGCATCTATTTGATACTGGTGCCTATTATAGCTTCGTATCGTTAGAGTTTAAGAATATGTTTGGTTTAGCCGCTAGTAAATTAGATATTCCGTACTCAATCGAATTGGCTAATGGAGAGATAGTAGAAGCCAATGAAGTTATCAGAGGTTGTGTGATCGAATTGGGAGAGCGTGAGTTTGCTCTGGATCTACTACCAGTCCAGTTGGGAAGCTTCGACGTGGTGGTAGGAATGGATTGGTTATCAGGCAACAAGGCTGAGATAGTTTGTCACGAAAAGGTCGTTCGTATCCCAACCGAAGATGGCGAAACAATTGTGATTCACGGGGAGAAGCGTGATACGCCGTTGAGAATTATCAGCTGCCTGAAAGCACGAAAGTGTTTGCAGAAGGGATGTGTTGCCTTCCTGGCACACATTGTGGATAAGAAAGCTGCAGAAGCGAAGATCGAAGACATCCCTGTCGTGAGGGAATATCCAGAAGTCTTCCCAGAGGACTTACCTGGACTGCCACCTCAGAGACAAGTAGAGTTCCACATTGACTTAGTTCCAGGCGTCGCGCCTGTGGCTAAGGCACCTTATAGGCTTGCTCCGTCTGAGATGCAGGAACTGTCGACACAACTTCAAGAGTTGTTAGACAAGGGATTTATCCGACCAAGCTTCTCGCCTTGGGGAGCTCCGGTCCTGTTTGTCAAGAAGAAGGACGGTAGCTTTCGTATGTGCATCGACTACAGAGAGTTGAACAAGCTGACGATCAAGAATAGATACCCTCTGCCAAGAATTGATGATCTGTTTGATCAACTGCAAGGCTCAAGCTTTTATTCGAAGATCGACCTTCGATCTGGATACCATCAGTTAAGGATACAAGAGGAGAGTATCCCGAAGACAGCCTTCAGGACTCGTTATGGACACTACGAGTTCCTTGTTATGCCGTTTGGTTTGACAAACACACCTGCAGTCTTTATGGACTTGATGAATAGAGTTTGCAAGCCGTACTTGGACAAGTTCGTGATTGTGTTTATCGACGACATCTTGATTTATTCAAGGACAAAGGCTGAGCACGAACAGCATCTAAGAGCTATTTTGGAGCTTCTGAAGAAAGAACAGCTGTATGCCAAATTCTCTAAGTGCGAATTTTGGCTACGTGAAGTCCAATTTCTTGGACATGTGGTTAATGGAAATGGAATCCATGTTGATCCCACAAAGATCGAGGCGATCAAGAATTGGGAAACGCCTAAGATGCCAACCGAGATTCGACAATTCTTGGGTTTGGCTGGCTATTATCGAAGATTCATTGAGGATTTTTCAAAAATCGCTCAACCATTGACGCTCCTCACGCAGAAAGATAAGAAGTTTGATTGGGGAATCAAACAGGAAGAAGCGTTCCAGATATTGAAGGATAAGCTTTGCAATGCGCCAATCTTAGCACTACCGGAAGGTACAGATGATTTTGTGGTATACTGTGACGCCTCACGTCAAGGATTGGGCTGTGTGCTGATGCAACGCCAAAAGGTTATTGCTTACGCATCACGCCAATTGAAAGTGCACGAAAAGAACTATACCACACATGACTTGGAACTTGGCGCAGTGGTATTTGCATTAAAAATCTGGAGACACTACCTTTATGGTACAAAGTGTACAATCTTTACAGATCATAAGAGCCTACAACACATATTCAACCAGAAGGAGTTGAATATGAGGCAAAGACGATGGGTTGAGTTGTTGAACGATTACGACTGTGAGATAAAGTATCATCCAGGGAAGGCAAATGTAGTCGCCGATGCCCTAAGTCGAAAGGAGAGGATCAAGCCCATAAGGGTTAGGGCTTTAGAAATGATTATCCGAACCGATCTTTCCTTGCGCATTCGTGCCGCGCAGAAAGAAGCTCTCAAGGAAGGAAACCTTGAAGAAGAATATCTCCGTGGGATGGAGAAGTTTTTGGTGCCAAACGAGGAAGGAACGTTATGTTTTGAGAAAAGGATTTGGGTTCCTTTGTTTGGTGATTTAAGGAAGGTTATTTTTGATGAAGCTCACAAGTCGCGGTACTCTATCCACCCAGGAGCGGATAAGATGTACCAGGATCTCAAAGATTACTATTGGTGGCCTAGGATGAAAGGCGATGTTGCTGTTTATGTTAGCAAATGTTTAACATGCGCTAAGGTGAAAGCGGAATACCAGAAGCCTTCAGGACTTCTGCAACAACCTGAGATTCCCAAGTGGAAGTGGGAACAAATCTCAATGGATTTTATTACGAAGTTGCCAAGAATGCCGAGAGGCCATGACACTATTTGGGTAATAGTGGATCGATTAGCAAAGTCAGCACACTTCTTACCTATCAGAGAGAAGGATAATACGAGCAAGTTGGCCGAAATTTACATGAGAGAGATCGTTACGCGCCATGGGGTACCTCTCTCAATCATCTCTGATAGAGACGGAAGGTTTGTGTCAAGGATATGGCAATCCTTCCAAGAAGCCTTTAGCTCACAATTAAATCTGAGCACTGCGTTTCATCCGCAAACTGACGGTCAAAGCGAGCGAACGATACAGACTTTGGAAGACATGCTGAGAGCGTGTGTTATGGATTTGGGCGGTAGCTGGGATAAGCATTTGCCTTTGGTCGAATTTTCATACAACAACAGCTACCACACCAGTATTGGTGTCGCGCCATTTGAAGCCCTTTACGGACGCAAGTGCCGATCACCCTTATGCTGGGCTGACGCAGGTGATAGGCAGCTTGCTGGTCCCGAAATCGTCCAAGAGACGACGGACAAGATTGCGCAGATTCTAAAACGCATCGAAGCAGCTCGCCACAGACAGAAAGCCTATGTAGATCCAAACCGGAAACATGTAGAATTCCAAGTTGGAGAAATGGTTTTATTGAAAGTTTCACCCTGGAAAGGGGTGGCACGCTTCGGAAAGCGTGGGAAGTTAAATCCGCGCTACATTGGTCCTTTCAGAATTGTGGAAAGAATAGGACTAGAAGCATACAAGTTGGATCTACCTGCTGAACTGAATGGTGTTCACGATACATTTCATGTATCCAACCTGAAGAAAAGTCCAACTCAAGATAACATTGCCATTCCCATCGACGAGATTCATGTTGACGACACGCTCCATTTCGTTGAAGAACCAGTTGAGGTCACGGATTGGAAAGTAAACAAGACCCGCCGGAGCAGTGTCAAGCTCGTCAAAGTTCGTTGGAATGCCAGACATGGTCCTGAATACACCTGGGAGCGCGAGGACCGGATGAAAGAGAAATACCCCCACTTATTTCCTAAGAACCCTGCATCTAGTAGCAGAACTTAAATTTCGGGACGAAATTTATTTAACGGGGGGAGAATGTGACAACCCTCACTAAACCAGGTATCTGTACGACTTAATTAATAAATAATTACTGCTAAATTACTGTGCTTGCTTGAACTTGTGAAGAAACTGCTACGTGAATACTGATACATGTACTTACTTGCATCATACTTTACTTACTGTCACTACATTATTTACATGCTGAACCTTAGTGACAAACATGATTCACAAAAAGCACAGTAGCACTATAACGGATAACCTATTGAACATGCTGATAAAGCCAGCATCAGGCAAACACTGCCTCTAAGGCCTGTATGAGCCAGAAATATTTTACTACACTAGTGGTGAGTGTAGGGATACAAGGGTTGTAGAACTGCGTCTCTAGGAATAAGTTACAATGACTGGATGTGCCTAAAACGTGCTCTAAGCACAAAATTCAGCACTTTACATAATAATTCATCTTCTAGCTACTTAATAAAGTGCCAAATCATGAGAACAACATTACTAGACACTTTCCAAAGTGTCAGAAATGAGTTGTGTCACTAAAAAGGGTAATAACGACACTTTAAAGCTTTGTTAAGCACTTTAACGGATTACTATCCAACCGAACAACCGGACTTTACCCGGAACCTGAAAATATTGTTATTTTCATTATTTATCTTTTTCTGAGCCAGTTAGGGTCCCTGAATACCCTAACACCCTTCATAAAGCACAACACACTAGTAACCGGGTTAAGCACTTAACTAACTTACTTAACCTAACTAATATACTTAACTAATTGTTGGAGATGGACTAGACCCCCCCCCCTCTCTAACCGTCCCCAACTAGAGGGGGACACCTCTTGTCCTTGTTGATTTAAATAATCTTGTGTGTTTAGAATCAAGAAGACATAGCATCCATTGGATAATGCACTTGAAAATTATCTATAAGTTCATGACTTAACACACATGATCATTCACTTAACACACACCACAACAACACTCCCTCTCTCTCTCTTGGAGGTCTCGGCCGAGAGCACCCACCCCCCATCCATCCATATTCGATTCCAAGCAAGCCATTCCAATCATCTACAAGTGTTAAGGGTCGCATATAAGGAGTCTTGGTGCAATCGGAAGGCGAAGGACCTCGTTATCTTGCTTTTATCCACGCGTTTTTCGTCTAGATTCTTCCCTAGCCTCGAGCTAGTGGTATGTTGCTTGAATCACCTTCTTGAACTATTCTAAAGTGGTTAAAATGATATGTAACGGTTAAAAGTCGCAAACATACAAGTTGAAGCTTAAAAGTCTACCTAAAATGCTTTAAATGTTGGTTAATAGCTCATATGTTGTGTAAATCATGTAGTATTTGATTTGTGTGATTATTTGGACCCGATCTATGTTGTGGTAGCTCGGATCATCATTTAACCCGGTTTAGTCATGATCTTGGATTATGACATAAAGCTTGTTTAAGTGTAACAAGGGTTAGAAGATGAAACTCTACCACACACGAATCATGAACTTGTGTAAAAGTGTTTTAGCTTGTAAAATAGTGATTAAAACTAGTAGATCTACGGATCTACAGGTGGTATTTTCAAAGGACCGAGTGTCAAAGAAATCATATTTTTCTAAAGACGGATCTTACACTAACAAGAATGGTTTTTAGAACACACAAGTGTGTAAACACTTGTGTAGCACAAAGTATCGACAAAATAACTATTTTTGTGAAAGATGACAAGAAGTTGTAAAGACGGAACTTCTCTAAAAACGAGGTTTTTACAAAATCGGATTGTTTTATATAAAGATCCACTAAAAGTAATAAGATTTACTTCATAGTTTGGATAAATCACAAGTTCATGAAATTTATGCGATTTATATACATATTTTGACTAGTTGTGGTTTAAACATTGTTTTGATTGAATAAGAAGATTGTTGGTTTGATTTGTAAAAGAAAATGATACGCTTAAAAGCGTGGCCACCTCCAGTTACAGAGGAAACTCTGGCGAAATTTTTCCAAAAACCTAACACTTAGAAATATTTTCGCTATAAGTGTTAGAAATACATTTTGACTTGTTTTCAAATTATAGATTTCGCCATGACTTATTTACAAAATATCGGAGGTGGGATTTCACAAAATAAAACGTGATACATATATATATATATATTTAGTATATATTTTTCACAACATCACTTGTATAAGTGTTTATGATTATTTTGTGAACTACGTAAATATTATTTTTAGGGTAAAAATAATATTACTAAGTATTATTTTGGGAAAATCACATGTATTAAAGTATAATATTTTTGAGAAGAATATTTATATTTTGAAGTTGGAAATAAGATATATTAAGTGAGACTTAATAGTGTAATCCGAATTATACGAACGCACATGTATCAAATCCCCCATCCTTGGGAAGGAAAATAACTACCAAGTATATACAGAAAATAAACACGAAATAGTTGTCTAACTATTTCCCAAAAACTTAAACCATAAAGCTAAGGCACGGCCATCCGTCTAATAGAGTTAGTACGTGTAGGTCGTCATACAGCTGATTGATTTGGAGGCATACTTGGTAGAGACGCACCACTGTGAGTTCATGTCCCCCTTTTCTCTTAACTGTTTTCAGTTTTCTAACTACGGGGGTGAAATACATGTTACTTTGATTACAAGTACTTTATACATGATATGGTGTGAGTGGGTAGGCGGGAACTGGAGACCATTAATCCTCATTGTAGGACCGAGGGACGTAAGCGGTAGATGGGATCTATCTGGGTGTAGCGAGCCCAACTCTAGGCCCAACAGAACGGACCTCAGGGAGGCCCAACAGAACGGACCTTGGAGTGACTTTGTACCCAACGCTAAATCTGCTAGGTTTGAGTCTTCCTACTTGCACTTCACACATATCAATGGCCTTGCAAACCATTGGTGATCTCTTTTCCTTATTTGCTACATACCAGGATTTTTATACTTACAAGTGTTTTACATACTCACTTACACATGAACTCGCTCAACATTATTGTTGATTTTTCAACTTACATGTATTTCAGGAAACTAAAGATCTGGCGCGGTATGTTATGTTTTCCCGCTGCATATGGGTTACGAGGTCATCCGGGTTTGGGGAATGTGACTCTTTCCTGGACAAGTCACAGTCCTTAAACTGTGTTTATGTCATGTTGATGTTTATGTTTGTTGAACAATGTCATTAGGAGGTGTTTCCGCTAAGACAATGTTGTTGTATTGGGTTTTCAAAACTTAATTAAATGGATGATCTTGCATGGTTTTATTTCATATAGCTTTGTTATGGTTAAGCTATGGTATTAAGAAGTCACACCAAAATTAACCACGCTTCCGCAAAGCCAGGGTGTGACATTTCAGGATATGATGCATAGGACTTATCAAGATACACATAGGCGGACTTGGGCCTTAATGACAATAAAAGATGCAAGACTAGTTATTTATGTTATGTTTCTTTGATTTTCAAGACATTGTAACTCTTTTAATCAATAAAACAATATTTCAATTTCCATGTATTATGAAACAATGATTCTGTTACAACACTCCCCGATGTTTCCGGCACGTTTTGTTGTTTTACGTGGTCGAGGTGTGACATCTGCCCAACATACTGGAGTTCGGCACTTTCGTCCATAAAGTGCTTTGAATGGGGCAGCATTGATGCTCGTATGATAACTGTTGTTATAGGAGAATTCTATTAAGGGTAAATGGTCATCCCAATTTCCACCGAAATCTATAACACATGCTCTTAACATGTCTTCAAGGGTTTGGATCATCCTTTCACTTTGTCCATCTGTCTGGGGATGGTATGTTGTACTTAAATTTAATCGTGTCCCCATTGCTTGTTGGAAACTTGTCCAAAAAATGTGAAGTGAAACGACTATCCCTATCTGATACAATGGAGAGTGGAACTCCATGTGGTGATACCACCTCATCCACATATAACTTAGCTAGTCTTTCCATACTAAAGGTTTCCTTCATTGGTAAGAAATGTGCGGATTTAGTTAATCGATCCACAATCACCCAGATTGCATCGTTACCTTTTCTGGTTTTGGGTAGCTTAGTAACAAAATCCATTGTTATTAATTCCCATTTCCATACAGGTATTTCTAACTGTTGAAGTAAACCTGAAGGTTTCTGGTGTTCTGCCTTAACTTGTGAACAAGTTAAACACTTAGAAACGTAACTAGCTATGTCCTTTTTCATTCCAATCCACCAAAAATTATTTCTCAAGTCTTGATACATCTTGTTGTTACCAGGATGCATCGTATACCTAGATTTATCGGCTTCCTCTGATATTCTACCTCGTAGATTCCCTTGTCTAGGTACCCAAATTCGTTTCTTATGGAATCTCTAAATTCCATAAGTTCCCTGTTCTAATTCCTTCATCCTTTCATTCCTTCAGCATCATCCTTGATTGTTGTTTCTTGAATACTTTTCAGTTGTTGCATTAAATCTACATACAGATTTAACCTAAGAGCACGAACTCGTCTTTGCTTCTCCTGGTATTTATGACTTAAGGCATCAACTACTACATTTGCTTTTCCTTCGTGATGTTGAATATCACAGTCGAAATCACTTAAGATTTCCATCCATCTTCTTTGCCTCATGTTCAATTCTTTTTGCCCAAAAATATATCTTAAACTCTTATAATCTATAAAGACAGTAAACTTACTACCATACAGATAATGTCTCCAAATTTTAAGGGCAAAAATTATTGCTCCTAATTCTAAGTCATGAGTCGTACAATTTTCCTCATGCTTCTTCAATTGCCTTGACGCATACGCGATCACTTTTTTGCGTTGCATTAACAAACATCATAATCCTAATTTAGAAGCATCACAGTAAACTATGAAATCTTCTGTTCCTTCTAGTAGGGCAAGAATTGGGGCATTTGTTAATCTTTGCTTTAGAATTCTAAAGGCTTCCTCCTACTTGGGTCCCCATTCAAGCTTAACAGTTTTACAGGTCAACTTAGTTAATGGAACAGCTATCTTAGAAAAGTCTCGGATAAAACGCCTGTAGTATCCAGCTAATCCTAGAAAACTTCTGACTTCTATAGCTGATTTCGGTACTTTCCAATTTGTGATAGCTTCTATCTTGGAAGGATCTACGTGAATGCCTTCATGATTAACCATGTGGCCTAAAAATTGCACTTCTTGTAACCAAAATTCACACTTAGAAAATTTGGCGTAAAGCTTATCTTTTCTTAACAGGGTTAAGAGTGCATGCAAGTGTTCACAGTGTTCATCCTGGCTTTTGGAATAAATAAGTATATCGTCAATGAAGGCAGTTACAAATTTATCCAAGTACGGTTTACAGATCCTATTCATCATGTCCATAAATGATGCAGGAGCATTTGTTAATCCAAATGTCATGACTGTAAACTCGTAGTGACCGTACCTAGTCCTGAAAGCAGTTTTAGGAATGTCTTCTTCCTGTACTTTCAGTTGATGGTATCCGGAGCGCAACTCTATCTTAGAAAAATACTTAGCTCCCTGAAGTTGATCAAAAAGATCATCAATTCTTGGTAATGGGTATCGATTCTAAATCATAACCTTATTTAATTCTCTATAATCAATACACATACGCATTGACTGTCACACCCGCTCGTAGCGGAAGCACGAGGTGTGATCTGATCGGTTCTCATTGCATAACAATATAAGTGAACATACTAAATGAATAAAAACAAGCTCCAATGCCATTGTCATAATTGTTTCAAAAGAACGCAACATAAGTTAAATGTAGTGGTTACAAACCATCAAATGAACATAAGTTGTAATCGTTTTATACATCAAAATGTAAGTCTTAAAATATCAAGGCTTTGACCACTATATCACCGCAAAGAGGCGGTATATAACGGGCAAACCCTTCAAATGGTGGCATGGAGTCTTGATACTTGCTTTCCTTACTGAAATGTCTGCATGGTCCACTAATTTCCTGAAATACATGTTAAGTTTGAAAAACATCAACAAAAGTTGGCGAGTTCATGTAGTTTAGTTGTATGAGATGTATCTGTAAAATGTGAGTTGTATAAAATGTATCCATAAAATGTGAGTTGTATAAAATGTATCCATAAAATGTGAGTTGTAGAAAATGTATATGTATGCAATGATGTAGTATGTAATGATGTAGTATGTAATGATGTAGTATGTAATGATGTAGTATGTAAAGATGTAGTATGTAATGATGTAGTATGTAAAGCGTAAATGAAATCGTTGATCATTAATGTTTCGCGAGGACATTAATATATGTGACGAAATAGGAAGCAATCCAAACCTAGACGATTTTGTGTCGACTACTATTGACTGGGACACAAACGCACTCTTCTGTATGGGTCCACGACCAAGAGTGGGGCTCGCCAAAACCCATTAGATCTAACCACTTGTACCTAGGTCCAAACTGGATTAATGGTGCTTAGATGTGTCACACCCCGACCGCGTAAAACAACAAATCGCGGCGGAAACATCGGGGCGTGTTGCGACAGAATTAATTGTTTCATAACCATGGCACACAAAGTGTATTTTATTTATTAAACAAGGGTGTTACATTGTCTCGAAATAGTAAATTAAGAGTTCAGAACATAATTAAACATAGTCTATCATCTTTTAAAGTCTCTAAGGCACAGGTCCGCCCTAGTATCATGATCAACATCCTATGGAAAAGCACCTGAAAACACATGTGAAAATAGGTACGTCAGCATAAAAATGCCTGTGAGATACATAGGTTTTGTGAAAATAAGATTCATGACTTTTGTTTGAGAAAATGTTTAGTCATGAACCTTGTTATTTGCTTTGTCTTGTAAATCATTTGAAAAACGATAAGATCAGTTGATATGTATAAGTAGATGTAATGTTAAATGAATAACCATGTAAAATGAATTGTATAAGATAATATGTTTGTAAATAAATGTCTTGTGAAAAGTATGTTATTTGTATAAAAATGTTCTATGTCTCAAACTGAAATGATTCAAATAACGTTACGCCATGTAATACCATACAAACACTTATATATAGGAAGTACCAGCGGCGTATCCACCATGCTTGTATCATATTACACACGCATCGTTACTTAATCACTTAATCAAACCAAACCAATTGTCAAATGTATTGAAAAATATGTCAAAGTGTTTATGTCAAGATGTAAATCATGTCAAATGTCTATGTCAAATATCCATGTCAAATGTCTATATCAAATATCCATGTCAAATGTCTATGTCAAAATGTCATGTATGGCAAGTGAAATGTCTCAACTAAACCATATGCACAAAAACAAAGTATTGAAGTAAAACATGGTTTAAATCAACGCTATGTTTTGTGTAAATGCATGCAACTATTTAATATGAACATTTATGCGGTATTGTGAAAATGCATACATCCAAGCCTGGCGACTGTGGTGATAAACCCTTTAAACAAATTAAAGGTCTATCTGTCTTAATGTCAACGAATTCGGTCATTCCTTTCTGTCCCCTTACCCTGGGATGTCCGGAACGGGAGTTGTCAATTCCTATGGTACCACTACCTACTAACGAACGGCGTAGCTAATGTTAATGGATATATTGTCCCATGTAAACAAACCAAATGTCATAACAAAATGTGAGCATGAGAAAACAATGCACTAAGTATGTAATCAAATGAACATACATAGCGTGAAATGTCATGTAAAACGATGTACTAAGTAATGCACACAATGGGCATACCTAGCATGAAAGGTAGTGTAAAACGATGTACTAAGTAATGCACACAATGGGCATACCTAGCATGAAATGTCATGTAAAACAATGTACCAAGTAATGCACACAATGGGCATACCTAGCATGAAATGTCATGTAAAAACAATGTACCAAGTAATGCACACAATGGGCACACCTAGCATAAGATGTAATGAAATCATGTACTATAATGTACTAACGAACATAGCATGTATATGATGTGAAAACAGGAAAGCATGAAAGTATCAAGTAGGCACATGTGTTCCACCCCAAAACAGTTTGGAAAACAGTAAAAGAGGGGTCTATGTACTCACATAAACACCTTGAAAACATTTAAAAGAGGGGGTTCTATGTACTCACTTGTGATTGCTCAGCTGTATAAAGATAACCACCAAGCAATGCAAGAGATCTCGGAATCAAACGACACCTAGTATAGGTAACTATGTTAATAACCGGACCTTAATCGGATGATTGGATAGAATGAGGTTTCGTAAACCAAACGAGTGTAGAGACTCGTGTCATTTGGTTTAACAAAGCCTACATACTAAATGAAACCTAACATAATTGTTTACGACCCATTACGACCCGTTTAGGAAGCTTATGCTACTTTAACGTGTCGTGCGCGTGAAACGCGTTCGGACCGCCTAACTAGTCCTATGACAAGTATTATATGCCTAAACATGTTACATAATCAGTTACGTGACAAAAGTTTAGGTTACATATGCTAAATTACCAATTATGTATGAAAAGGGTATTTTGGTAATTTACCTAAGGCATATAAACTACCTATCATACAACTACTTACACGTCGTGACCATAAGGTATAACCTCGGAAGGTTATTCCCTATCTACTATGGTCACCTACTGTGTTTGGTCGGATCCTAATGATCGACCAAACTGGGTCGGGTTCGAGGTATAAGCGATTTATCAGATCGCTTACCCTACGACCCTAGACAACGTGGTAATCAGTAGGCATAGTCCCAAGGGACTATAACCATCGTGATTACAATCACGTTGCGAAGTTCTAACGAACTTCGCATTGACCATTACTGGCCAACGCTGAAAGTCAAACAAAGTTTGACTTTCTGACTCGAAAAGCAGTAAAAATAAGGAAAAGAACGAAAGAATACTTACGAAGGGTCCCCGAATGCTAATCTAGATCAGTATAGTTCAGGTATGAAACAAGGTTTCAACTTAGAACACAACTAATAAGATTCTTGTGCCTTAAAACAATGAAAGGCATGGGGTATATATAGTATTCGGGTAACCGTTAGGATCGTTTGTCGATTATCGTGCCTTAATCTCGTGCGTACACTTGTCACAAAGGTTATGGAGCCACATATGCTCCTAATCTTAGTGATTAAGCAAGTTGCAAACATGTGGTTGTGGTTTAATTGGTTGCAACTTGTGATAAAAACACTGAATCTGGTCCAGATAGGGGCTCGCGTGACGCTAAGGACCCTCGCGTCACGCTAGGCCCCTGTTTTGGCAGATTTTGCAGAAATGGTCCCTGTACGTGTTTTAAGCGATTTTCGATGCGTTTGAACCCCGTTAACCTCATTTCAAGGCTCTAAAATGAAGTTAAAGTATAGGGAACTCAAAACATGTTCAAAAATATCTAGGATGTCGGTTCGTTTG
Organism: Helianthus tuberosus; assembly: GCA_030545235.1. Classification (NCBI taxonomy): domain Eukaryota; kingdom Viridiplantae; phylum Streptophyta; class Magnoliopsida; order Asterales; family Asteraceae; genus Helianthus; species Helianthus tuberosus. The sequence goes on from JARYGA010014359.1 coordinate 106,713, forward strand.
GTCGTACGAACGCAATGTTCGCTTAATTACGACGGAATGCGCATAAGCGCGAAAAACGATCCAAATGACGCGACGAATGGATTTTTCTTAAGGCGAACACTAAAATAAAATATAGTCATGCTTTCATAAATTTTTGGATGTCCAGATGTATTCAGAACGTAAGTTATGGGCGAAAATGCAAACTTGTGCACTTTTTGACACTTTTAGTCCCTGAATGTTCCAAAAGTTTATTTTAGCACACCAAACCCCTCAAAGCCTATTTCTAAGCTATGTAAAGGATATTTAAGGTGTGTTTAACTTATGGTCATGTTCCGGAATGTTCGTTACAGTTCAAATTGACATACTTTCGCAGTTTGTCATATTTAGTCCCTGTAAGCGAATTAACTTGTTTTTGCCATACCAAAGCCTTCGAAACTTATTTCTAAGTTATGTAAAGGTTAATTAAGGTATGTTGAGTATATGTTGATGTTCCGGAGTATTTATCGCATTAAACTGAGTACGTTTACGCACTAGTTTGCGTATAACTCTCCAGAAAGCGATGTAGAGTTTGAAATTACATAAAAGTCAAAACATGAAAAATGTACAACATAACAAAACAGACATTGGGATCAAATAACATTGTTTTATTGATAACAGAACTGTTCATAGTGATTACAAGCACAGTTGTTACAGTCTCCCCTACTTGTGGAAATTTCGTCCCGAAATTTATTTAGAGGAAACTTGTGGAAAAAGATGTGGATATTTCGCCTTCATTTGATCTTCGCGTTCCCAAGTAAACTCAGGTCCACGTTTAGCTTCCCAGCGAACTTTGACCAAAGGAATGCGCTTGCGTTTAAGCCACTTGACTTCACGTTCCATGATTTCCACTGGTTTCTCAACAAATTTCAGTGTTTTGCCAACACGAATTTCGTCAAGCGGTATGGAGTAGTTCTCATCAGCTGTACACTTCTTGAGATTTGATATGTGAAAAGTTGGATGAACATTTCCAAGTTCAGGAGGTAACTCAAGTCTGTAGGCTACCTTTCCGATTCTTTCGACGATCTTGAATGGTCCAACGTATCTAGGTGCAAGTTTTCCTTTCTTTCCAAATCTGATCACACCTTTCCAAGGTGAGACCTTAAGTAATACTCGATCACCGACTTGAAATTCAAAGGCTTTGCGTTTTGGGTCCGCGTAAATCTTCTGACGGTTTCTAGCTGCCTGAAGGTTATCACGAACTTTCTTGACCTTGTCAGTTGTCTCTAAAATGAGGGCAGGTCCAGTAAGTTGAGCCTCGCCAATCTCATTCCAGCAGACTGGTGAACGACATTTTCGACCATAGAGAGCCTCAAAAGGAGCCATTTTGATGCTAGTGTGATAACTGTTGTTGTAGGAGAATTTAATCAATTTAAGATGTGAATCCCAGCTACCACCAAAATCGATCACACAAGCTCTTAGCATATCCTCCAGAGTCTGGATTGTTCTCTCAGATTGACCATCCGTTTGCGGATGATAAGCTGTGCTCAGATTAAGTTGGGTCCCCATGGCAGATTGCATGGTTCTCCAAAAATGAGAAGTGAAACGAGCATCTCTGTCAGAAATGATGTTCAAAGGAACACCATGTCGAGCTACAATTTCATCTACATAGATTTGAGCAAGTCTGTCAGTAGGAAAATCCTCGCGGATTGGCAAGAAATGTGCTGACTTTGTAAGACGATCAACGACTACCCAGATGGCATCATGACCTTTCTTTGTGCGCGGCAGTTTGGTAACAAGATCCATAGTAATGTTTTCCCATTTCCAAACTGGGATCTCTGGTTGCTCCAATAAACCAGAAGGACGCTGATGTTCAGCCTTAACCTTAAGACAAGTAAGGCATTTGGATACGTATAAGGCAATGTCTTTCTTCATACCAGGCCACCAATAGTGTGTACGAAGGTCCTTATACATTTTATCTGAGCCCGGATGAATAGAATAACGAGACTTATGGGCTTCATCCATAAGCAAGGTACGAAGATTATCCTGGCTTGGGACCCACAAACGGTCCATGAAGTAATATGACCCATTGTCCTTCAGTTCAAGAGCAGGTGTTATGTGATAGGGAAATTCCTTATCCATCAAACCTTGTGCAACACAAGATTGTTGAGACTGAGAAATGCGGGCTTGAATATCAGATCGAGCTTGAATAACAGATTGAACACGTACACAATGAAGCTTAGTACGTTCCTTACGACTCAATGCGTCAGCTACGACATTCGCCTTACCAGGATGGTAGCGAATTTCGCAGTCATAGTCGTTTAAAAGCTCAACCCAACGTCGCTGTCTCATGTTGAGTTCTTTCTGGTTGAAGATATGCTGAAGACTTTTGTGGTCTGTGAAAACCACACATTTTGTACCGTACAAATAGTGTCTCCAGATCTTTAGAGCAAAGACTACTGCACCCAACTCAAGATCATGAGTGGTGTAGTTCTTCTCATGTATCTTCAATTGTCTTGATGCATAGGCTATGACTTTGTTCCTTTGCATAAGAACACAGCCAAGACCCAATTTCGATGCATCACAATACACGATAAAATCATCATCACCCTCAGGCAATGATAGAACAGGCGCATCGCAAAGCTTCTGCTTCAGGTGTTGAAAAGCTTCCTCTTGTTTGAATCCCCAATAAAAGGGCATTTTCTTCTGAGTTAGAGCAGTTAGAGGAACTGCAATCTTAGAGAAGTTTTCAATGAAGCGGCGATAATAACCCGCTAGACCAAGAAATGAACGAACTTCAGTAGGAGTAGAAGGTGTATCCCAATCCTTAATCGCACTGATCTTGGAGGGATCTACATGAACACCTCGTTCGTTGATAATGTGTCCCAAAAATTGAACTTCTTTAAGCCAAAATTCGCACTTGGAGAATTTGGCGAAAAGTTGCTCTTTCTTCAGGAGTTCCAGAGTAAGACAAAGATGCTGCTCGTGATCAGCTCGCGTCTTAGAGTAGATCAAGATATCGTCAATAAAAACAATGACGAACTGATCCAAATAAGGTTTGCAGACCCTATTCATTAAGTCCATGAAAACAGCAGGAGCATTAGTCAAACCGAATGGCATGACTGTGAACTGGTAATGTCCATAACGAGTACGGAATGCTGTCTTCGGAATGTCTTCTTCTTGCACCCGAAGTTGATGATACCCGGAACGCAGATCGATCTTCGAAAAATAAGAAGCGCCTTGTAACTGATCAAAGAGATCATCGATGCGAGGTAGGGGATATCGATTCTTGATGGTAAGCTTGTTAAGCTCACGATAATCGATACACATCCTAAAGGATCCATCCTTCTTCTTGACAAAAAGAACGGGAGCACCCCAAGGTGAAAAGCTAGGACGGATAAAACCTTTGTCAGAGAGCTCCTGAAGCTGCTTAGATAACTCTTGCATCTCAGACGGTGCAAGACGATATGGAGCTCTGGCAATGGGATTTGCACCAGGTACGAGATCAATGCGGAACTCGACTTGGCGTGCTGGAGGTAGACCAGGTAAATCTTCAGGGAACACTTCAGAATAATCCCGAACGACAGGAATATCTGAAATAGACTTACCCTTGCCTTTATCTTCTGTAACATGTGCTAAGAAAGCCACATAGTTCTTCTGCAGATACTTCCGAGCTTTAAAACAAGACATGAGTTTGAGACCACCGATAGGCTTCTCACCTTGAACCTGCAGGATCTCGCCTGTCGAAAGTGACACACGAACAATCTTCTTAGAACAAACTATCTCTGCGTGATGCTTGGATAACCAATCCATTCCCACAATAACGTCGAAGCTTCCAAGTTGCATAGGCACGAGGTCAATAGGAAAAAGATGGTCGTTAAGATTCAACTGGCAGTTGTGAAGAACAGAATCAAGAATAATGGGTTCACCACTAGCAACCTCTACTGTCAAAGATTTGCCTAGTTTCGTTCTAGACACTCGAAGCATTTGCTCAAAAGACAAAGACACGAAACTCTTATCGGCACCGGAAACGAAAAGAACAGATGCAGGCTGATTATTAATAAAGAACGTACCGTTCACCACATTATCGTCAGCCTGTGCCTCTTGGGCATTCATGTTAAAAACTCGGCCTCGAGCCGGAGCCGGATTCTGGTTCTGGTTCTGGTTCTGGTTGGCTAGCCTTGGGCACCGGTTTCTATAGTGGGTCAGATCTCCACAATTGTAACAAGCACCTGGTGGGTATTGTGGTCTTGCAGCTTGACCCTGTTGCGGTGCAGGAGGCTGAGCAACTTGTTGAGCCGGGTTCTGAACCGCGGGATTCTGAGCAGATCGACAAACATTGGCGAGATGGCCTGATTTCCCACAGTTAGTACAGAAACGGCATGGAAGTTGCGGCTGGTGGTGACTGTTGCATCTATTGCACAAAGGTGCATTCCCTGTATAGGGTTTCTTCGCTGGAGGCTGTGCAGGTTGGTTGAGAGCTGCCTGATTAGCTTGGGCAGTGATAGCAAAATTTTGGGAAGCCTTACGCTTCTTTGACCTCTTCGAAGAACCAGAGTTCTTTCCATTCAAGTTTTGACCTTTCTTGCTATCTTCCTTGTCAGCCGACTGCTTCTTGCCCTTGTCACCCTTCCTGTGTAACTTGTTCTTCCGGATCTGCGACTCAGTCAATGTCGCAGATAACTCGATCGCCTGACGAAGTGTGGCAGGGTTACTACCAGTGAGAATGTCTTGTACCGAGTCAGGTAGGCCATCGATGTATCTCTCGATAGCCTTGTCGAGTGGGGTGACCATTGTTGGGCAAAGCAGACTCAGTTCTTCAAACCGATCAGTATAAGCCCTGTGCTCACCACTATCTTGCTTCAACACATCAAACTCTTTCTCCAACGCTCGCTGTTCATGGCGAGGACAGAATTCCCTCATCATAAGGGCTCTAAGTTCAGCCCATGTCTGTGCGAGAGCGACTTCTGCACCTTGGTCCCTCATAACCCCGTTCCACCATGTCAAAGCCCTCTTCTGAAATACGCTCGAGGAGAACTCGACTTTACGATTATCCGGACACTGCACATGGCGAAAAGTATTCTCTATGCTCTCAAACCACTGAAGAAGCCCAGTCGCTCCTTCAGAACCACTAAACTTGAGTGGTTTAGCCGAGTTAAAATCCTTGTATTTGCATGGAGCATTGTTGTTATTGTTGGCTGCGTGCCATTGAGCAAAGAGATTTGGGAACTGAGCAGCCATCTGTTCCGCAATAATTTCTGCCAGCTCGGCAGTAGCTATCTGGTTCTCGCGTCGAGGAGGCATTCTAAAAGAGGAAAACATGAAAGGAAACGAGTGAGATGATTGGATGAAAAGAATGAGATGAAACAAAATCAACAAGAGCAAAGATGGTGGTCATTCGTTCGTATCACAAAGCAAACAAACGACACACAGTGACTAATCAAAGTAAATGGGTCAAAATAATGTATTAGTGAAGACATGCTCGCCTATAAGTGAACACTCACTCCAAGAATTCCCAGGTAAGCACAACTGGTCTCGCGTCTGGTTGAGATGTATACGAAGTGCTTGCCTAGACAGAAAACCCAGAATACAGGCATTCACCCTTCCAGTTTGCACATGTTCACATTATTTAAAACCCACAACGTTTGACGAGATTTTGAAAATTTGAAGGCACAAGGCCAAAAACCAAACTGAAAAAGGGTTCAAAACCATATAACAGAGGGTTCAAAACCTTATAATTGAGGGTTCAAAACCTTGTAAAGATTTATTCAAAAACAGATGATTGTTTTTCAAAAATCGTTTCGGAAAAAATAATTTTGGTTCCTTGTTTTGTTAATCACCTAAGGATAGGTGATGTACATGTTTTAAGATCTAAACACAAGATAACTTGTGTTAGGTTCCTAGAAAAGTTATAGTCTAGGTCAAAGCATTACTAATAACCTAATTCCCTATAACCATTGGCTCTGATACCAACTCTTCTGTCACACCCCGACCGCGTAAAACAACAAATCGCGGCGGAAACATCGGGGCGTGTTGCGACAGAATTAATTGTTTCATAACCATGGCACACAAAGTGTATTTTATTTATTAAACAAGGGTGTTACATTGTCTCGAAATAGTAAATTAAGAGTTCAGAACATAATTAAACATAGTCTATCATCTTTTAAAGTCTCTAAGGCACAGGTCCGCCCTAGTATCATGATCAACATCCTATGGAAAAGCACCTGAAAACACATGTGAAAATAGGTACGTCAGCATAAAAATGCCTGTGAGATACATAGGTTTTGTGAAAATAAGATTCATGACTTTTGTTTGAGAAAATGTTTAGTCATGAACCTTGTTATTTGCTTTGTCTTGTAAATCATTTGAAAAACGATAAGATCAGTTGATATGTATAAGTAGATGTAATGTTAAATGAATAACCATGTAAAATGAATTGTATAAGATAATATGTTTGTAAATAAATGTCTTGTGAAAAGTATGTTATTTGTATAAAAATGTTCTATGTCTCAAACTGAAATGATTCAAATAACGTTACGCCATGTAATACCATACAAACACTTATATATAGGAAGTACCAGCGGCGTATCCACCATGCTTGTATCATATTACACACGCATCGTTACTTAATCACTTAATCAAACCAAACCAATTGTCAAATGTATTGAAAAATATGTCAAAGTGTTTATGTCAAGATGTAAATCATGTCAAATGTCTATGTCAAATATCCATGTCAAATGTCTATATCAAATATCCATGTCAAATGTCTATGTCAAAATGTCATGTATGGCAAGTGAAATGTCTCAACTAAACCATATGCACAAAAACAAAGTATTGAAGTAAAACATGGTTTAAATCAACGCTATGTTTTGTGTAAATGCATGCAACTATTTAATATGAACATTTATGCGGTATTGTGAAAATGCATACATCCAAGCCTGGCGACTGTGGTGATAAACCCTTTAAACAAATTAAAGGTCTATCTGTCTTAATGTCAACGAATTCGGTCATTCCTTTCTGTCCCCTTACCCTGGGATGTCCGGAACGGGAGTTGTCAATTCCTATGGTACCACTACCTACTAACGAACGGCGTAGCTAATGTTAATGGATATATTGTCCCATGTAAACAAACCAAATGTCATAACAAAATGTGAGCATGAGAAAACAATGCACTAAGTATGTAATCAAATGAACATACATAGCGTGAAATGTCATGTAAAACGATGTACTAAGTAATGCACACAATGGGCATACCTAGCATGAAAGGTAGTGTAAAACGATGTACTAAGTAATGCACACAATGGGCATACCTAGCATGAAATGTCATGTAAAACAATGTACCAAGTAATGCACACAATGGGCATACCTAGCATGAAATGTCATGTAAAAACAATGTACCAAGTAATGCACACAATGGGCACACCTAGCATAAGATGTAATGAAATCATGTACTATAATGTACTAACGAACATAGCATGTATATGATGTGAAAACAGGAAAGCATGAAAGTATCAAGTAGGCACATGTGTTCCACCCCAAAACAGTTTGGAAAACAGTAAAAGAGGGGTCTATGTACTCACATAAACACCTTGAAAACATTTAAAAGAGGGGGTTCTATGTACTCACTTGTGATTGCTCAGCTGTATAAAGATAACCACCAAGCAATGCAAGAGATCTCGGAATCAAACGGCACCTAGTATAGGTAACTATGTTAATAACCGGACCTTAATCGGATGATTGGATAGAATGAGGTTTCGTAAACCAAACGAGTGTAGAGACTCGTGTCATTTGGTTTAACAAAGCCTACATACTAAATGAAACCTAACATAATTGTTTACGACCCATTACGACCCGTTTAGGAAGCTTATGCTACTTTAACGTGTCGTGCGCGTGAAACGCGTTCGGACCGCCTAACTAGTCCTATGACAAGTATTATATGCCTAAACATGTTACATAATCAGTTACGTGACAAAAGTTTAGGTTACATATGCTAAATTACCAATTATGTATGAAAAGGGTATTCTGGTAATTTACCTAAGGCATATAAACTACCTATCATACAACTACTTACACGTCGTGACCATAAGGTATAACCTCGGAAGGTTATTCCCTATCTACTATGGTCACCTACTGTGTTTGGTCGGATCCTAATGATCGACCAAACTGGGTCGGGTTCGAGGTATAAGCGATTTATCAGATCGCTTACCCTACGACCCTAGACAACGTGGTAATCAGTAGGCATAGTCCCAAGGGACTATAACCATCGTGATTACAATCACGTTGCGAAGTTCTAACGAACTTCGCATTGACCATTACTGGCCAACGCTGAAAGTCAAACAAAGTTTGACTTTCTGACTCGAAAAGCAGTAAAAATAAGGAAAAGAACGAAAGAATACTTACGAAGGGTCCCCGAATGCTAATCTAGATCAGTATAGTTCAGGTATGAAACAAGGTTTCAACTTAGAACACAACTAATAAGATTCTTGTGCCTTAAAACAATGAAAGGCATGGGGTATATATAGTATTCGGGTAACCGTTAGGATCGTTTGTCGATTATCGTGCCTTAATCTCGTGCGTACACTTGTCACAAAGGTTATGGAGCCACATATGCTCCTAATCTTAGTAATTAAGCAAGTTGCAAACATGTGGTTGTGGTTTAATTGGTTGCAACTTGTGATAAAAACACTGAATCTGGTCCAGATAGGGGCTCGCGTGACGCTAAGGACCCTCGCGTCACGCTAGGCCCCTGTTTTGGCAGATTTTGCAGAAATGGTCCCTGTACGTGTTTTAAGCGATTTTCGATGCGTTTGAACCCCGTTAACCTCATTTCAAGGCTCTAAAATGAAGTTAAAGTATAGGGAACTCAAAACATGTTCAAAAATATCTAGGATGTCGGTTCGTTTGGTCGTACGAACGCGATGTTCGCTTAATTACGACGGAATGCGCATAAGCGCGAAAAACGATCCAAATGACGCGACGAATGGATTTTTCTTAAGGCGAACACTAAAATAAAATATAGTCATGCTTTCATAAATTTTTGGATGTCCAGATGTATTCAGAACGTAAGTTATGGGCGAAAATGCAAACTTGTGCACTTTTTGACACTTTTAGTCCCTGAATGTTCCAAAAGTTTATTTTAGCACACCAAACCCCTCAAAGCCTATTTCTAAGCTATGTAAAGGATATTTAAGGTGTGTTTAACTTATGGTCATGTTCCGGAATGTTCGTTACAGTTCAAATTGACATACTTTCGCAGTTTGTCATATTTAGTCCCTGTAAGCGAATTAACTTGTTTTTGCCATACCAAAGCCTTCGAAACTTATTTCTAAGTTATGTAAAGGTTAATTAAGGTATGTTGAGTATATGTTGATGTTCCGGAGTATTTATCGCATTAAACTGAGTACGTTTACGCACTAGTTTGCGTATAACTCTCCAGAAAGCGATGTAGAGTTTGAAATTACATAAAAGTCAAAACATGAAAAATGTACAACATAACAAAACAGACATTGGGATCAAATAACATTGTTTTATTGATAACAGAACTGTTCATAGTGATTACAAGCACAGTTGTTACAAGATGTATGACCCTAATCGCACATGATCTAAGGTGTTTCATTCCATGACTTAACATACAATTGAACATGTATTTTCCCTGATAGTTGTAAAGTTGTAAAACATTTAAATGAATAGGGGACATGAACTCACAGTATTGCGTCCGTGAATGATAAGTGTTTGTGATCTTACGCGTGGTCGTCTTGAACAATGTTGCGACCTACAAATGTTCTTATATTTGTTAGACACTTTGGTCTTTGTAAATGACTTGAGTATAAGTCTTGTGTCTTAAATATGTGTAAGAATTGTATGTCTTTGTTGTTCGTTGAACTGTGTATTAGATGTATGAATTGTTAAACTGTTATATATATATTTCACCAAATATATATATATGTAATCTTGTATCTTGTGAGTTGTATCATCGGGTCTTGTCTTCTTGATTTCGTGTTTTGTATAAGTAAATTGTATAATTGTATTTTTATCAATTATATGTCATTGGGCATAGCCTAAGAATTCATGTTATTGGGCTTAAATAGTATTGGGCCTAAATAGTATTGGGTCTAAATAGTATTGGGCCTAAATAGTATTGGGCCTAAATAGTATTGGGCCCAAATGTTATCGGGCTTAATGTTATTGGGCCTTGGCCCATATGTTTGGTTTTGGGCTTAGCCCATGAGTCCTGATATTGGGCTTAGCCCATGTATTTATGTTAAGCCCAATTAGGATGATAAGCCCATTTGTATAAAATAAGCCCATTTGTATAAAACAAGCCATTTTGTAAAAATAAGTCCATTTTGTGAATATAAGCCCATTTAGTAAAATCTTGTAATTTATATAAAAATCACCAAGTTTTAGTTAATAAAAACATAATAGTTTTTATAAGTTTCAAAACATCCGGATATTGTTTTTGGTGATTTATATGTATTCGCGTCGAATGATCGCCTAAGCGTCGTAGTAACTTCTCGGAATGGTGATATGTTCATAGATTCGCCCGTCGTCCGTTTTGACCATAAGTTGTGTCCGAAAGCTCGGAATGTCCGTAAGTTGTTTTCAAGTGTGTCTATATGTATTCTTGTAAGTCTTTAGTTGTAAGTATGTCTTGTATTTATTTGTGTCATTGTTATCAAGTCTCTAACTTTTATATATAACTAATACAAATAATAAACACATAGCACATACTTGATATGTTCACTAAATATATATTTTACCAAAATATATATTTATGTCAATTTTTATGTTTAGAAAGACCAACTTTCTAATCTTGTAAAGACTTTGTTAAAAACGACAATTTTTCTAACACATGGTTTCTAAGAAAAATTAGCCATAGTTCCTTCGAAATATGAACTTTGCCATGTTTTCAAAACATATGATTTTCTTTTAAAATCAACAACAATTACCTCATATCATTTCTACACAAAAACACATGAGATTTGTAACATATTTTTAACAAGATGAACTCATAAACATGTAGGGTTTTAGTATGATCTTTACATATGTTTACTTGTTTAAAAATCATACTTTACTTCTAGTTTTTCCAAAGTTTTATAGAAAACCCATTTTGTATGTTACTTTTATAAATCTTTCAAAAAAGCATTATTTTTAGTGAAAAGCTTTATATACTTTTACAACATCAAAAATTATGTTCATCCATTAAACATCAAGTTTAACATAACCCTTTTTATACTTTCATGTACACTTGTTAGATTATGTTTTTAAACATCATCTAACAAGTTTTCATATGATGTTTATCATAACTAGATCAAATAAACAAGTAACAAGCTTCAAAACACAACATAATCAATCTTATATATTATGATTTTTATTTTTTTGCTTCTTTGTATCTTCATAATATTATGTATGATTATTTAGTTATTACTAGTTATATTAATAATCATAAACATAAATAAGTATGAAAAAAAATAGATTAGAAGCTCACTTCTAGCACTAGGCTAGGGATGATCTAAAGGATGATTAAGAACCAAAGAAGATGATGATCTTGATGATTGAAGGTTCTTGGATGGATGAAAAAGTGTCCTTTTTCTTGTAAGTGCTTTAGATCTTCTTATGTTCCATGGAAATCCATCTTGATCATCAAGGAGATGATAAAATAAAAAGGGTTTTGGGTGGGTGTTCTTGAGGAAAAGATGAAGATGATGAGAGAGTTTGTGTTTTGTAATAAAAGGTGAAATATGTGGTAAAGTGTAGTAATCTTTAATGTGATAAGTGTTATAATTAATCACCAATTCTCATCCACTAGTAACCACTAAAATATCTAGATATTATTAGCAAGTAATTAAGGGTGTGGGACCCCTTTAATTTCGTTTATAAATATGTGGGGGGGGGGGTCTTATGTGGTTAAAAGTGTTAGTAAATTTTAAGGACTCAAAATGTGATGAAATGGTTAAGTGTTTAAAGGTTTAAGTTTTTGCAACTTTTCAAGATGATTCATGACATAAATTGATCATAAACTAGCTTTATTTGGTCAAAAATAATATTCACTAGTTTGCAAAATATGTCAAATTATAGTTCGGATAGTTGTTTAGTGCTCGTTCCGCAAGTAGATAGTCGAATGGTTAACTTATGAAAGTTGTAGGGAAAAATTCAACTATGTATATAAATGATAATCCCTATGTATTTTTATATGAAATTTGTGTTTAAACAACACTTTTGCATCTTGTAATAAAAACACAAATGCTGAATTTTGCGGAAAATTAATGAAATGGTAACTTTTAGCGCTTTTCGGGCAGTTTCTAATGCTACCGGACATAGGGAAAGTATTAGGCCAAACCCTTGCATTTCTAATTAGGGTTTAATGTATATTTAATGTTGGACTTTCGTCTGAGTCCTAAAGATGTCATTTAGATGGTTTCTGTGGATCCTGAGTTTTCGTCAGTACGCTAGTTCACTAGGTACTACTCTAGTTGTTTCGATGCATTGTTTACACTGTTTCAAATGTAACCAATAAAAATGAATCATGTGCATCATAAATGAATATTCCATGAGTATTCTAAGATGTATATCATGTAATCATGCAGTTCGAATATATTCAAAACACATACTTGTATAATGTAAATCATCGTTTTAAATGTACGTAAATTACCAGAAAGTGGCAGTTGTCACATTCTCCCCCTGTTATTGAGAATTTCGTCCCGAAATTCAAGCTGAGTCATCCTTTGCAGGAGTATTCTCGAACAGGTGGGGGTATTTTGGTTTTGATTTGATTTTCACGTTCCCAAGTATATTCGGGTCCGTGTCGAGAGTTCCAATGAATTTTTGTTAATATGGTACGACTCCTTCATGTTTCCTGGACCTTCCGGTCCATAACCTCAACAGGTGCTTTGGCGAATTGGAGTTTGTTATCTATATGAACCTCATCCTCCGGAATGAAAACTGTTTCTTGCGTTGGACTCTTCTTGAGATTCGACAAATGAAATATGTCGTGTACTCTACTTAGTTCTTCTAGTAACTTCAGTTTGTAGGAAACGGTGCCAATCTTTTCCAAGATTTCAAATGAACCTACATAACGGGGGTTAAGCTTTCCACGCTTACTGAATCTTGCCACGCCCTTCCAAGGCGAGACTTTCAATAAGACCTTGTCTCCGACCTCGAAGGATAATGGCTTCCGTCTCTTGTCTGCATAGCTCTTTTCGATCGCGAGCCGCCTTGATACGGTCTCTGATCTGGAAGATTTTATCTGTAGTCTCTTGGACTAACTCCGGACCGATAAGTTGTTTATCGCCCGCTTCCGCCCAACATAGCGGAGAGCGACGCTTTCGACCGTAGAGAGCTTCGAACGGTGCAGCCTGTATACTTGTGTGTTAGCTGTTGTTGTAGGAAAACTCAACCAATGGTAAGTGAGTATCCCAGTTGCCGCCCAAATCCATAACACATGCACGAAGCATATCTTCGAGTGTTTGGATTGTCCGTTCGCTCTGGCTGTCAGTTTGTGGATGAAAGGTCGTGCTTAGATTTAAATGAGATCCAAAGGCCTGTTGGAATGACTTCCAAATTCTTAACACAAAGCGATCATCTCGGTCTGAGATGATTGAAATAGGCACTCTATGATGAGCCACTATTTCCTTGAGATTGGGTTCCGCTAGTTTCTCTGTACTATCCTCCTCCCGAATCGGTAAGAAGTGTGCGGACTTGGTTAGTCTATCGAATATTACCCAATCATGTCATGACCGCATGAGGTCCTGGGTAACTTCGTAATGAAGTCCATCGATATTTGTTCCCATTCCAAAATGGAATCTCGGGTTGTTGTAACAAGTCCGAGGGTTTCTGATATTCAGCTTTGACTTTTGCGCAAGTCAAGCATTCTCCTACATAAGTCGGGATATCACTTTTGAGGTTAGGCCACCAATAGTATTCTTTTAATACTTAGGCCTATGTGCTTCCTCAAAATATCATCTCGAAGGCCGCCAAAGAATGGAACCCAATTTCGACCCATAAGGTATAAAGTTCCATCTTCTTTCGGCACTAATTGTTTCTTCATGCCTCGAAGTGTTTCTGCTTGAATATGCTCTTCCTTGAGCGCTTGTGAATCATCTTCTCTAATGCTTGAACTCTCAATGTTCGAACTCGTTCCTTGCGGCTCAAGGCGCCTACTACAACGTTCGCCTTGCTCGGATGGTACTTTATTTCATAATCATAGTCGTTCAACAATTCAACCCTACGTCGTTGACGTATGTTTAATTCTTTTTGGTTGAATATGTGTTGAAGGCTTTTATGATCCGTGAGAATAGTGCATTGAGTACCATATAAATAATGTCGCCATATTTCAAAGCGAATACCATCGCGCCTAACTCAAGGTCGTGAGTGGTATAGTTCTTCTCGTGAACTTTTAGTTGACGCGACGTGTACGCGATAACTTTTTCACGTGGCATGAGCACACAACCCAAACCTTGATGCAAAGCATCACAATATACAACAAAGTCTTCGGTACCGTCGGGTAATGATAAGATTTTGAAATGCTATGCACCAATCTTAAGGACAAGTTGTAATGCTACTTCTTGTTTTTCGATTGAGGCAAATTTCTTGTCTTTCTGTGTGAGGGAGGTTAGCGGTTGGGCAATCTTAGAAAAATACTCAATAAATCTTTGATAATATCCCGCTAATCCCAAAAATTGTCGGGCTTCAGTTTGAGTCTTGGGCTCTTCCCAATTTTTAATTGCTTCAATCTTGGATGGTCTACATGTATGCCTTTCTCGTTCACTATATACCCGAGAAATTGTACTTCGCGAATCCAAAATTCGCACTTGGAAAATTTCGCGTATAGTTTCTCCTTCTTTAGCAGCTCCAAAATGGTTCTCAAATGTTGTTTGTGTTCATCAGTCGATCGTGAGTATATTAATATGTCATCAATAAATACTATGACATTTGTCGGGGTACGGCTTGCACACACGATTCATTAAATCCATGATGATCACTGTTGCTTTCGTTAAACCAAAAGGCATAATCGAGAAACTCGTAATAACTATAACGAGTTTTAAAAGCCGTTTTCGGTATGCTTTCCTCATGAATTCATAACTGATGATACTCCGATCGTAAGTCTATCTTGGAGTAGAAGCTAGAATCTTTCATAAACCATTTGAGTTAGTTAAAAATTCATTTGTAACATGGTTTAAAAATATGAATTTTCATTCATCGAAATGTTGTGCACTTTTGCAAAACTTGCATGTCTTTCCACCCCCAAAACCTTTATAAAGATGTATAATGGTAAAGACTGGGGGTTATGAACTCACAGCATCCTTATTCGGTCAACTACAAGGTTCAGAAGGTGCTAATCGATATGAAGATCTGGCTATTGGTGTGGCTCCCGTTACCAAGTCGATGTGAAACTCGACTTGTCGATATGGTGGTAGTCCTGGCAAGTCTTCAGGAAAGACTTCAGGGAATTCTTTTACCACAGGAATATCTGTCATCTGAGGCCCATCGGCCTTCTTGTCGACAACAAGTGCTAGAAAGGTAATACAACCTTTCCGTAAGCACTTTTGTGGCTTCATGCAATTTATGGTCCGCAATGATGTGTTGCGCTTCTCTCCATGGATAACAGGTGTATCTTCGTTCGGTAGTGGTAAGCGAATGATCTTCTCATGACAGAAGACTTCGGCTCGATTATTGGATAGCCAATCCATGCCAACCACTACTTCGAAAATACCCAACTCAATGGGTAAGAGATCGATATGAAATTTCTGCTCCTGACTCGGCTAGTTTACCGTTTGCCAATTCTATAGAATGAGGAGACGTCTAGCTTACTTGACTCTAGGCCAAGTACATTTTGAATTCTATGTAGTAAGGACTTCCCTGTACAGATGTAGAGGACAACCCAACCCCTATGCTTAGATGTAGGATAACCCAATCCCTAATTGTAGCTAGGACAATCCCGTCACTAGCCATGAAACTATGCATCTGAGATGTTGAGATAAAGCTAAAAATCGGCAATGGTATCAAATAATATGGATGTGAAATGTTGATTGATTGGATACACCGGTGACCCTTAATGATTTGACATGTCTCAGCTAATTCCCCATTAGCTAACTTGATATTGTAATGTGTGTCCAACATGACTCTAATTCGAGTATATGCTTAACATTTAAAGACACTAGCTAAGCTCGGTGTTGGTATTAAAAGAATTGATACATGATGATCGTAGAGTGTACGTACTGATGACTTCATTGGGATTTTGTGGAGTATTCATAGTTCTAACCACACACACACTTATTCACTAGCTTGATCCCTTCTTAAGTATTATCGTCTTACTAGTCTTTGTCTTGAGCCCGGTCTCAGCACACTGCTACTCTTGGCGCTTTTGCAATTGCCCTCATGATGAACGTCTCACTTGTCGCATTTAGGATTTCGGCAAGTTACCAGCATACATCCTGGTGCCAAAATCATTTATGGCAGCAATTGCCTTCATTTCTCTCATGGCGAGAGTTATTGTTTGAGTGATCGAGGTAGGGAGGGATGATGCGGTCATGCTTCGGATCTCCGAGGCTAAACCCGAAATGTAACACTCAGTGTGTTTGAATTCGGGTGTTACCCAGTATGGAACAACCCTTGAGAGACCGTGAAAGCATCAAGTGTAACCATCAACATTGGCTCTAGTTATGATCGAGTTCTTTTATAAAATCATATGAAAATAGATATGAAAATCAGATGATATAAAAGAATGATGTATGGTTAAATAAATAACCAATAGAAATGTAGTGTATAAATATATCATGTCTTGAAATAGAATATTATGTCTTGTGTAGAGGATGCCATGTCTTGTGCAAAAATGTCATGTCTTGTCTTTGTCGAAGAGGTTTGAGTAACACCACGATATGCAATATAATATAAGCACTTATATATAGGAAGTACCAGTGGCGTATCCACCATGCTTTTATCATATTACACACGTCTCATCACTTATCAATAACTACCAAAAATGTGTTGTGTAAACCAACGTCAAATGTCATGTATAGCAATGTCTTGCGTAACAATGTCATGTATAAACCATGTCTTGTGTAAAAGCAATGGTTTTTAACACATAACTTTTGACTTAAACATTTGTTTCTTTTGGCGCCATGATCTTTTTGTTTTATACACACTATTAAAAGAATCTAGGCATATATTTGGATAAATATAGTCTATCATGTGCCCAAGAATGAAGAATGCAATCAATCGGTCATGGAAACCTCAAGACAGCATTGTTCATACATGTTTGAATAAATGATAATGCGGATAACCAAAACCAAAAGGTGTAATGCCTCATGCGTGTATTGGTCATATGTCTAAATGGAAAAAGAAAGAAAAAAAATTCGTTGAGGAGGGGAAACCAACCAGTGATCTTCGTCCATATAATATGTATTCCCTACTCTATGGACCTCGATTGTCCTAAGTAGAGAAAATCATTTGTCTTACATGTCCATGTGACAATTATGGTAATAGTGCTTGAGTTTCATGAGCTCTCGCAAGATTATTAGAATCTCCAACAATGTCGAATAGAATGCAATGAGGGAGTTGCAGCATGGCTCATGCCATACCATTCCTTGGGAAAAGACAAATGTCAAGCGACGGAATTTATTGTATCATTTCCAATAAATATGGTATGGTGGAAAATGATAAGGTAAGGTAAGGTAAAGTAGGGTAAAGTGGCATAGACACCATGGAACCAACCCATGTTCAAGAATTTCGAGAATGTTGAGGAAAATCCTCCATGAGTGGCTAACAAGTTTTGTTTGTTTAAATGACTAGTCTCAACTGAATCGTGATATAGATCGAATGTTAGGTGTGAACAAATACGTGTCGTCTTCCTGTATTGTATTGCATTGTAGGGTGTTATACTAACCACCTCAGTTTGTGTTCTAATAGATAAGAAAAATTGAATCTCAAGTAATAACTTAAGAATTTTGAACGAATAGTGATCATTAGCTTGGCCCGCAGAGTCCACCAGAATTCCCATGCACTACAAGTTGTTATTACGTTGGCCACCGTAATAATAAATTGCCTTGCATGGTCACCCTAGCGTTCTCTCGTACGAAGCAGCCGATCAGTAAGAGAGGAAACACTATTGTCAATATACCTTCAACCTAGGAGGGACCTTCGTGATAGCTCACGTGTCAATGTTCGTTGTCATTACTCGCAGAAAGGCATGGCGTTAGATGAAATAGAAATGGAAAGAATCTGTAACAATAACAACTGAAGGGGCACCTTCAAGATGAGTAATTCATCTTCCTTGTAGGGACAAGAGTATATCAACCTTGATTAATATGAGTCACAGGGATCTCGTCCCACTAATGGAGTTGTTATCCAAGGTTACCACCTCCGCCTCGTTGTCATTATCATGGTCAGGCATCTCAGCATTCACGAGAAAGCAACCATATTTTACGGAATTAAGTTTCAGATTTCACTTAGGAATCATGTTCGCCATAAGCTCCACAGTAGACATGAGGTCGATATTTTCATCGTGCGAGTAAAGAATAATAATAGAGTTTGAAGTCGAAGGTATTTTGTTCTTGGCAAAATATTTTGTACAACACATATATAAATAAATCATATATATATATATATAATCACATGAAATCCTATCTAACAAGGATTTCTATCTTGCATAAGTTGAATTTGTATATGCTGAACTTGTAAACTATTTATGATGTGTAGACTGATAATGTAATGTGTCTATCTTGTATAAGCACTGATAATGTAATGTATTGTAGGCACATAGTCTGTTAATGTAACGTGTCTATTCCTCATAGACTTCACCCATGGTAATGTCCTCGCTTGATTTATGTGAAATGAATTTTTGTTGTAGTGGACCTTGAAAAATGTTTATGCAATGAAAACCTTTTGACCTGTCCAATTTTATTTATAATATGTTCAACATGAACAAGAGGTTTTCGTGAGAGGTCCCTAGTGATTGTAGACTTAGACTAGAGAAAGAATCCTGGTTCACTACAATCGATGCTCTGATACCAATCTGTCACACCCGCTCGTAGCGGAAGCGCGAGGTGTGATCTAAGCGGTTCTCATTGCATAACAATATAAGTGAACATACTAAATGAATAGAAACAAGCTCCAATGCCATTGTCATAATTGTTTCAAAAGAACGCAGCATAAGTTAAATGTATTGGTTACAAACCATCAAATGAACATAAGTTGTAATCGTTTTATACATCAAAATGTAAGTCTTAAAATATCAAGGCTTTGACCACTATATCACCGCAAAGAGGCTGTATATAACGGGCAAACCCTTCAAATGGTGGCATGGAGTCTTGATACTTGCTTTCCTTGACTGAAATGTCTGCATGGTCCACTAATTTCCTGAAGTACATGTTAAGTTTGAAAAACATCAACAAAAGTTGGCGAGTTCATGCAGTTTAGTTGTATGAGATGTATCTGTAAAATGTGAGTTGTATAAAATGTATCCGTAAAATGTGAGTTGTATAAAATGTATCCATAAAATGTGAGTTGTAGAAAATGTATATGTATGTAATGATGTAGTATGTAATGATGTAGTATGTAATGATGTAGTATGTAATGATGTAGTATGTAATGATGTAGTATGTAATGATGTAGTATGTAATGATGTAGTATGTAAAGATGTAGTATGTAATGATGTAGTATGTAATGATGTAGTATGTAATGATGTAGTATGTAAAGATGTAGTATGTAATGATGTAGTATGTAAAGCGTCAATGAAATCGTTGATCATTAATGTTTCGCGAGGACATTAATATGTGTGACGAAATAGGAAGCAATCCAAACCTAGACGATTTTGTGTCGACTACTATCGACTGGGACACAAACGCACTCTTCTGTATGGGTCCACGACCAAGAGTGGGGCTCGCCAAAACCCATTAGATCTAACCACTTGTACCTAGGTCCAAACTGGATTAATGGTGCTTAGATGTATGACCCTAATCGCACATGATCTAAGGTGTTTCATTCCATGACTTAACATACAATTGAACATGTATTTTCACCGATAGTTGTAAAGTTGTAAAACATTTAAATGAATAGGGACAAGAACTCACAGTATTGCGTCCGTGAATGATAAGTGTTTGTGATCTTACACGTGGTCGTCTTGAACAATGTTGCGACCTACAAATGTTCTTATATTTGTTAGACACTTCGGTCTTTGTAAATGACTTGAGTACAAGTCTTATGTCTTAAATATGTGTAAGACTTGTATGTCTTTGTTGTTTGTTGAACTGTGTATTAGATGTATGAATTGTTAAACTGTTATATATATATTTCACCAAATATATATATATATATATATATATGTAATCTTGTATCTTATGAGTTGTATCATCGGGTCTTGTCTTCTTGATTTCGTGTTTTGTATAAGTAAATTGTATAATTGTATTTTTATCAATTATATGTCATTGGGCTTAGCCCAAGAATTCATGTTATTGGGCTTAAATAGT
>JARYGA010014360.1:0-56734 GCA_030545235.1 Helianthus tuberosus
TCGATAAACAAACGGCAATCACCACCGGCGATGTTACCTATAAGTGACGAAAACGTAAACATCGGAAGCGAATCAAGTGATTCAACTTTACTAAAATGTCAGAAGCCAAATCTTTGGCATTTATCCAACTTTGACCCCTCAACTTTCAATCTTCCACATTTTTATGAATTTGGTTTCTCTCGTCCAACATACTGGGAATATTTGAGAGTTATCGGACACGTGTTGCCATATCATTCGCTATAAATTTCCGAGGTGTCACATCATGGTAACACGATTTAAGGAGATTAGATAGTACACAACCACACGAATGTGAACTAAACGACTCCCCCTTGCACCGCTAAGGGAGGAAGGGACACAAAAGGGTAAGTACCCTAGCCCCGACCAACCATCACTCGCCATGTCAAATATTGCTCAAAGTACCCATTAACTAGTAAGTGGTGGCGGCGCTTACCTATGCCCAAAACTTTTTTTTAATTTAAATAAATTCAACATTAAATTGTTTAGTAATTTTTTATTTGCTCAGTGCTTAAAGTTAATAAAAATACAATTCATAAAACCAAAAGAAAAATTAAAAAACTTAAAAGTGTAAAGCTGAGGACTAACATTAGTGTAAATAATATTTTTTAAGAGGTAAACCTAGATTTTTTTTTAAACCCAAGAGGTAAAATTGAATAGCAGATATCGTCTCCTTTATTTAAATGGCAGAGCCCACAAAATTCTAACCCTAAATTCCTGTCGCTCACATCCACCATAGTCCATGGCGCAGGGGAGGGTTCCCAAGGCCCTTCAACGGTCAAAAGAACCGTTGAACGGTCTCTTTGACCTCGCAAACAACAACCAGCAAACGGGTTCCTCTAACCGGACTTTCTACCCGCCGAGCCAACCCGTAGGGGTGGCAGCGGGGTTCTGGCACGAGATCGAACCCGTGAGCCACTTACGCGCGAGTGACCCGGCCACCCTAAGTCTAACTAACCTCTTAACCAGTTGACCTATCAATGTATGATGAGTACCTATTGATGCTATGCAGAAATGAATTCATTATGCACTTGAATTATTTAGCACAACTTATTCAAAGCTCGAGAAAAAGTTCACTTGAATCTGGCTCATTATAAACGACCCAAACTTGTCATTAAATTAGCCCCAAGTTTTAACATTTATATTTATATTTTAAATAAAATTTATTTATCTTTTAAGCCCGACTATTCATAGTTAATCGATCCAAACTGACCCAAAACCAAGTATAGGTAAAAAGAGTTCTGAAATCAAAAGGAGGACCGTCTTGTTTACGTTCCGAGGCGAGCAATAGAAATACACACTTATAATAATACTAGGTTATAACCCGTGGTACCCACGGGTCGCTCTATTTTAAGGATATTAATATTTTATTAATTTTATTACAAATGTTTTTTTTTATAAAATTTGTGAGGATATATATAAAATAATTCAATGTTAATCGTATATAACAATATATGCAAACAATGCAATTTATCAATGGTAACAATTACCATATAATTTTCAACATATTACCAGAAAATTTTCTACGTATGTAGAATGATTCAGACCAAGATGAAAGGATGATAGCCAATCTCGCCATTCTCTGGATACACATTTGAAGCGATAAATTGATATAGCATTTAGCTTGGTTAAAATCTCAAAGAGTAGCATTTAAAAAGGAATATAAATCATTGTATGAACGAATGAAACATATAATGTATTACTGAGTATAACATATATATTAATAACCTAATTTATATAAGTAAAATGAAAATGAACTTGAAACATAAATTCTATTTAGCCCATATTATTTAATTAAACTTTTACACAACATTGAATAATTGTTAATCGAATAATAAATTAAAAAATGTCTTCATATATGTTAACAATAACAAAATACTGTCATATGATATCATGAGTAGGATGGTTATAAGAGATAGCAAGCAAGAGATATAATTGAACTAAAAAACTGAAAAAATAATAGTCATGTTGGGTGAAAAGTTCAGTGCACATATACAACTTTCCGGAGAGATCTTTTTTCAGCACAATACAAAATAGATCTAGAGATAGCTCAAACTGGCCGGTTGTACCGTCCGATAGAACCAGTTAAACCGTTTCTGAGCCCAATCCGGTTCCGTATAAAAATCGGATTTTAAAACATTGGGCGAATCTTTTGAAATTCACAACAGTTCACCCCTTCATGAAGTCGCTTGATTTCGTAAACTTCCACGACGGTTGTTCTCTGTTTCTGTCGATGCTTTCATAAACGACGCCTATAAATAAAAATCAACAGAGAAAATTAATTACATAAATAATACGTCTATAAAAAAATAAACACCAACAAAATAACATGATGAACCTGTGTGTTACACCGGTTGAGTTAAAGATACACTAAATATTAATAAAGATTTATAAAATAACTAAACGATATTTCAAAATAAGATATGATTGACCCATTATCAACCAGAGATAGCCCAAGTTTGCATACTTTCCAGTTAATGTGTTTGAATTAAACCATTTAGATAGCTAACCTGCTTCTTAGTTCGACAATCACCACCGCTTTCATTCCGACCGCTCGGTCACCGGAAACCATCACTATTATCATCTCATCGTCTCCGACCACTGGTAACCATGATTTTAGTTCTTCCTTTTATTTTTTGTTTTAATCCTAAAACTGAAGTAAAAGTTATAGATTAGAGAATGCATACCTCCATAACTAATGATGATCTTTTGGACAATTCAAATCTTTGCCTTGAGCTTGGACAATTCAATAGTCTGGACAATTCAATAGTCCAGCTAGCGTGCACACATTTTGCTGGATATGACAGCTAATTTACGCCGTTAATTAGATTGCCCATTCAATATAGCTTGTTCCAGTGAGATCAACGAACCCAAATTACAAAAATCCATGAATGCTAATTGTAACCTGATCAAAATGATAGAATGGCTGGAAATTAAAAACAAAACTGAAAATGTCTATATGATTTTAACTTTTATCTGTGTAAAGCAAGTAACATATAATGTTAACTTTTATCGGCCAAATCATTAGATGTTATGGATGTTGGAAACCGGAAATACCCATATTCTTCCTCAAAGGATTCATATAACCGCTGAATATATAGAGCAACCTTTAGATTTAAAAGAGCAGCTAAAAAACGTCTTGACGGTCCGTAATCGTACCATTTCGTTCTTTAACTGTTAAAGATAACTGCAAAGGCAATCAATTAATAATGTTTTAATGGTTGTACAAACGGTATATGAAACGTGAATAAAAATCGATCAAAATTTCAAAATTATAAACTCGTGTAAGTTACTTAACAAAACAACATGCTAGATAAGTTGATTATTTTTAAGAACACTGTACCAAAAGATAGAGTTTGACAAAACAAAAAGTAAAAATTGGGCATATGAATCCTTACCTTAATGGGATAATTTTCACTCAATTTAATCATCACAGGAGTATTGATGCTGAAACAAAAATAAAAAAGAAATCAATTTCATTCTCAAAATTCAAATACTGAATTCAACTAAATAAGAAAACTAATTATGCCTAGCTGCAGCCGTTTCATATTTAGTCATATACTTGATTGTCTTCTGAGGCTTCTCAACACCTTCATGTTACTGTTTATCATCGTTGTCAACAAACAATGAATCCGGAATGTCTTCTTTCTTGTTATCACCGTCATCTCTTCCACAACACCTTCATGAGACAATCGTGCAAAATTAGTGCGTAAATTAATAAATTTCGTAAGAAATTGTTCAACTGAAGCAAAAAACGCTTTGCTTACATAGAGTTCAGGTTCCACTCACTCATCCTTGTACCTTTAAATTGAAATTTTCGTTTAGAGAAATCAGATGGAATCGCTTATAATTCCGCCACCATTACTATTGCCAATTGATGTCCCTAAACAATCATCACCCATCAAAATCAAATCAAAAAAAAAAATCTACGGGTTTGGCTTAAATCAGAAACATCTAAAAGCCTAAAAAATTGCTTGTATTGGCGAAGACGATAGAAAGAGCATCAGTAGAAGCAGGAGGGAAAATTGGAAGGATTGAGATTAACGACGCTGTGATTCTGAAACACACCAAGCCCCCTTTTGACTTCCTCATGGGAGCATCGCCACTCGTCGGCTCACCCGTTTTCTTGGCTAGAACCTCATTCATGTGAAAACTACCCACCTTTCTAGTTTCTATGGCCTAAAACAAAACCATTAAAAATATAAGTTAATTTATAACTCATTCATGTGAAAAGTATGCACCTTTCTAGCAATGGGATAATACCAGATTTTAGGTTATTGTTCAGCAAACGTGAACCTTTCTTTGTATGAAACATGTAACTACTAATCTATAACATAATTCAACACTTGCAAAACCAATGCCTCATATCTCAAAGCAACTCTGAAAAAAACGAAGTGTAAAAAAGACATTAAAAAAATACAAATGGACTTCATTGACCCCATCCATATATAACATAACGTTGAGGATTTGGATTTCCATAAGTCAACTGGTCCATGACCAATTCCACCCTAAAATTTCAATATTATCATAAACATGAAATCAGGATTCTGATTCATGAAATAAAAAGCATGAACTCATGACCGAATTTCAAGAACCATGCAGAGTGAATAAATATGTCTAAAAGAGACTTACCACTTTGCATATTTGACGACTACTCGGCAAGTGTACACGACCCGGTCACCCAGTTGACCTGATTTGACACGGTTTTTTGATCGTTCGGTAAGACATTTCATCGGAACCGGATGGAGTAATCCTGAAAACGTGAAATCTGAGCTGAAACATTAAGCACCAGCTCGCGGCATATAAATTTGTAAGTTCCAACGCAACATTAGTAAGTTGTTCTAACATTATTTGTCATACAATTCAAATTAAATCTAAACCCTAAAACCATCTTTTAGATTCAACATCAAACACACAGATGAAATATATAAATAGAAGCGGATGCTGTGATCTGACATATTATCTGTACCTCCACACATGGGACCTAGGTTATGACGATTAATCCTAATGGTTAATCCATACAGGTTAAATTATCTACCTCAATCACTTCCATAAAAAAACCAAACAATCTCATCAATTCTGAGTCAATCACGATCTTTGACTTCAAAAATAAGGTCCAATTCAAATTTCAAATCCAAACTACTAAATTAAATTTTACACAATAACTGGAAAGAAAGAAATTAATTAATGATGAAACAATTAAACGGATATGACACGATCCATTAACATGATCGGGTTAGTAATTGCATTCATGCTGTATCATATAAGAAACACTAATGTAAAACATCTAAACCAAACTGTAATGTCACCATAAATATATACTAATTTAATACGAACAAAATGGATATTGTTACTAATAAAAATTGATATACAGATGATTACAAAATTTAGTGTGCTTTCAAGAGGCAAACATCGCTCATAGAACTACTATTCAAGATTTGGGGAGACTTATTAAAAAGATATCAAATGCTAGAACTTAAAAGGAAACTAATAAATCTCTATAAAAAACTAATTTCAGCCCCTTCGAATATGTTTGGACCGATTCAACAATTCGTATCAAAACCCAACTCGCTTGAGCTACCCGTTATACCATCTTATCATTTTGCTTCAAAAACTCATATGCTACAAGACAAATTTGGTGTTTTACTTGACCTTCCAAAGTAAAGTACAAATATTAACATGCTTCATGCTTGGTTTAGGTATGATGAGTTTTAACATAATAACAACAAAGAAGAAAAAAATATTAAGGATGAATGAGATTAATTTTAAAGAATGAGTTACAAACCATTATGCCTTGTTAGACGATGCTCGTTGATGAGAACATGATTGATTGCAGACAGACATAGAGATGATGCTTCACTAAATTTTTCTGTATTTTTTGTTGGCCATGGTGGCACTACACGTACACAAACAAAGACAGAATGAGAAAAATATTTAAACTTGATTTCACATTATAATATATATATATGTAAAATTTCCCAAATAAAAATTTTAAGTGCAGCCACAATATAAAAGGGATTAACTATATGTAATAAGTTAATAATATCAAAGTAAACATGTGTCATTATTCAGGTTTTGTTCGGATTCATCTTCAATGTTATTGTTGCGAATTAATTGGTACCTGATTCGAAGTTTTTTGTTACGGCGGATTGTAAATAGCGCATTGTTAGATCTGTTCACTATTCTAACTGCGATGTTTGACTGTGTGTTTGGTGCTCCAAATCAAGTAGCTATCTTCTTCTAGTATAACCGATTTCCCCCCTTTTATCTATGTTAAATGAGTTCGTAAATACTGGAGATGTTATCTAGAGATCAATTTATAGATTTTATTATGTTTTACATTGGAATTGGGATCTTGAAATGTCATATTTGTGAAAGTACAACATCGACTTACTGAAGCAAATAGATAACGCTTACTGTCGAAGTGGTAATTTAAGGCCATTTTGTTATTGTTGTTGAAGTATAACAGAGAATTTGTTAACTTGCTAAGGAGACATCAGGGTTTGAGAATTGAGGATGATGAAGGTGTGGGGAATAGTGCAAGAGAGAGAAAGTGTGTGAAAATTAAATAGGGAAATTAACAAGTTTGAGTGGGAAAAGACTAAAATGCCCCTCGTATGAGGGGCATGTGACCAGAAATTAACAGTTGATTTGGATGGCGTTAGAAGCGAGGAATAAAACAGAGATAAGCTTTATAGATCAGAGAGTAAAATTGTTATTTTTAAAAGATTGAAACAAAACCATTTTCAATTACTACAAAAGGAAGTGGCGGCACCGACAGGGAATAGGTGTCGCCCTTCATTGGGCAAAAAGGGCGGCAGGGGTAATAGTGCCAGGCAGCTGCCTGGCACTCCCCTATTGGCCCAACAAAATTACGATTTTATCCTGATTTAAAATTACGATTTTGCCATCAATTCAAATTTAAGTTTTCGCCCCCGCTTAAAAAGTAAATTTACGCTTTTGCTCCCAGTTAAATATTTCAATTTTGCCCCCGGTTAAAAAATTACGATTTTGCCCCGTCTCAATTTACAGTTTTGCCATTAGTTTTTTTTCCCATAAAAATACGATTTTCCATCAGTTCAAAATTATGTTTTTACCCCCACTTAAAAATAAATTTACGCTTTTGCTCCTGGCTAAAAATTCCAATTTTGCCCTCGGTTCAAAATTACGATTTTGCCCCGTATAAATTTATAGTTTTACCATTAGTTTTTTTTTTCTCACAGCCAAGTTACGATTTTACCCTCAACTTAACTTTACATTTTCCCCATCGTTTTTGTTTGTTTTCCTGGTGACATTACAATTTTGCCCCTAGTGTAAAATTACAGTCGTGCCGGCAACTTCCTGGCACTCCCCCGTTGGTCCATTTAGTTTACAATTTATCCCCGAATTTAAATTATGATTTGGCACTCAGTTAAAAATTACGTTTTTCCCATCGTTTTAGTTTTTTTAGCAAAACTATAAAGGTTTTTTGTTTTAATTGGTTTACTCGATTTAATTTTTTTTCGTCTCAAGGAGTTGCCTAACACTAGCTCATTAGTTCTGAAAAATTACAGTTTTGCCCCGAGCCCAAAATTACGGTCTTATCATCGTTTTTTGTTTTTTTTCCCTAGCAAAATTATAATAGTATTTTTTTAATTGGTTGAGAATTATTCGACCATCGCCCCACAACGCGGGCGGGGCATCTACTAGTTTAGAAAACAAAAAGGAAGTTTACTAAGGGTATACGGGGCACCAGCGGGGAGTGCCTTCGGTGACCCAATTCCCCTAGCGGGAACACCGCCGCCATCCCTGCGATGACCCAATTCGGGGAGGGGGATCAGGGAGGGTTCACCGCACAAGAAGCACAAGGATCGATGATGTATACGTTGGGCAACGGTCATTTAAAAAAAAAATCAATTTTAACAATATAAATAACCAACTTAATCTATTTTTTTACCACACCCATTCTCAAACTCACTCTAAAAATCTATCAAATACAACACAAAGCCAAACCAATCTTAAAAAAAAATGGATTCCAAGTTCCCGTTTTTTTCTCCCCTACCCGACTTTCCCGACGATGAAGATTCATCGTCAAGCGATGGTAGTTTAATTTTCTTCCAAAATCTCATCCAACAAGCGGATCTACTAGACACGGCATCGTCTAGTAAAAAAAAAATTGTCCGTCGAGATCGTGTGGGAGGCCACGAAACACTCATGGCCGATTATTTTGTCGAAAATCCAAAATTTAATGCCGATATTTTTCGTCAGAGGTTTCGTATGTCCAAGTCTTTGTTCCTAAAAATTGTTAGTGACGTGGAAGCGAATAACGAGTGGTTTCAAGAGGGCTTGGACGGGAGAATGAAGAAAAGTTTCACGCCGTTGCAAAAGGTTACTTCTGCGATTAAACAACTTGCAACCGGTAACCCACCAGACGAAAACGACGAGTATTTAAATATGGCTGAAAGGACATCTCGTGAGTGCCTTGAATATTTCTGCGAGACGGTCTGTACAATGTATGCCGGTGAATTATTACGTAGACCAACGAGTCACGACGTTGCGCTATTGTATTAGGCTCATGAGGAGAGACATCACCTACCTGGTATGTTGGGTAGTCTGGATTGTACACACTTCGTCTGGAGAATGTGCCCCACAGAATTGCGTGGACAATATATGAGAGGCGATCATCAATACCCGATAGTTATGTTAGAGGCGGTGGCGTCTCAAGATTTGTGGGTTTGGCATGCTTTTTGTGGCCCGGTGGGTTCACAAAACGACATCAACGTGCTCCAACAATCTCCGTTATTTCTTACTCAACGAAACGGAACGGCGCCAAATTGTCCATTTCAAGTGAACGACCATTTATACAAACGCGGATATTATCTTACTGATGGGATCTACCCTAGTTGGTCCATGTTTGTGAAGTCTTTTCCATATCCTCACTTCCCGAATGAAAAAAAGTTCAAGAGGCAACACGAGACCGCAAGAAAAGATGTGGAACGGGCGTTTGATGTGTTAAAGGCGAAATGGGGAATACTAAATCGTCCAATGCGTTCTAAAACGGTGAAAAAGATAAGGTCCATCGTGTATACGTGCATTATTTTACATAACATGATTATAAAAGACGACGGAAGGGGAGTTAAAAGGGAAGTTGACGTGACATAAACTGATTGGGTATCACCCTAACATATATATTTTTCAACAAACCGCATCCCAAAACATTTAATAACCCACTTTCGTCAATCCAACTCCGTTATTCTCCCCCAAATTCACATACGCTACAAACAAACCCACCCCTCTCATGGCTTCCCCCACCACCACCGTCCTCTTCTCCCTCATCGTCGCCATCTCCGCCATCTCCGCCACCGCCAGACCCTGTAAAACTATCTTCTTCGTCACCTCCACCTACCTCCCTACTAACCCCCAATTCCAAAACCCTAACCCTAACCCTAACTCTCCCCGCCTAACCTTCTTCATCACCGAAATCCACCAATTCCACCGCACCAGATCATCCTTCTCCTCCCACCACGATGTCGTTTCTTCCAAACCCTACTTCCCCCCATCCAATTCCTCTATTCGTGACCGTACCATGGATATTATGAGCATCGTTGGTGCTCTACTCTTTGGTGTAGGCTGTGGTGCGCTTACTGCCGGAACTATGTACTTGATCTGGGCTTTGTTCTCTCATCGCTGTTTGGATATTGATTCTGATGATTCTGATTGTGAGGTTGAAGATGACGTCAGCCCTAGCAAGAACGGTTATGTTGCGGTTCCGACGGTTGGTAAAGAAGTTCCTCCGTCTGCTGATGAAGTTGATGCCATGAAATAAGTAATAATTGAAGCTGTTGGTAAACTGTTGATTCTTGTTTTCTCTTACTATGTGTATCTGTTATAAATTGGAAGTTTTATTGTGATTTTCTCCATGTTATGCTATATGTGTGTGATTGTAAGGATGATGTGTTTCTATGAAAATTGACTTTTAATGATATCTGCAATGGTTTATGGTGTTAGGCAGAAGTTAGAATTCTGTTTGAATCACATGGATGATTATTGGATTCTATAGTAGAATTCATTAGCTGTTTGTTTACCTCTTAATGGTTCGGACCTCTTCCTGGTTCAGCACTTAATGGTTCGGACTGTTTGTTTCACGAGCAGATGTCTGAGTCTGAACGGTTCAGACATTTGCCTCTGAATGGTTACGATTTATACAGAGTCTAAATGGTGAAGACCTCTAATCTGAATTGGTCAGACATTTGCCTCTGAACGGTTAAGCATTATACATGCTATTAATGATTCAGACCTCTTACTGGTTTAGCACTTAATTATTCAGATGTTGCCAAACAACCCCTTATTTTTCTTCTTTTTTAGTTGCTTGCGATATATATTAAAGTTGTCGTTTGCATACGCGCTTGGGTTTGTTTATTTGTTAATTCTTTTATCATACAAAGAAGATTATGCCAACAATGTTAATGGTCTTGAATAGCATTGTTATGATACTTAACTTTGTAACGGTGTCGGCAATGGTTTATGGTACATGTGATGTTAGGCAGACGTTAAAGAGTTCTGTTTGGTTTTCTTTTAAATGATGTTTGAGTCGGTTGGTAGGTTTTTTTATAGTAGATATCAGTATTCATCGGGAATCTGATGAATTTGATCAACACTTTCTGTGCTCTGTATCTTCCAGTTCTGTATGCTGTTTTGAGTATGTGTAAATAGGTGTTAATCTGTTCCTTTTTTTTGTGTTTCTTTCGGTTCGTCACTCGCGATGTTTTTTGAAGTCGTTTTTTTGCATATGCACTTTATTTTTGTTGTTCTTTTATTGTACAAAGGGGATTCTGGTAACAAATGTTGATGGTTTAGTCTTTAGAACAGTCGTAGTTAGTTAAAGAATATGGTTAAACTAAATTATTATTGCCATATGCATGTGGTAACCGATGGCTCTAATGTGATCGAAGCAGGATTCAGTTTTTTCATACCAACATTTGGGGTCACATGAGATTGTTTCATCAACTAAGGTCAATCATGCTGTTTTGTTATTTCTGGACAATTGATGTTGTTAGAGGGTTGTTCTAACGTCTAAGGCTATAGGGTGTGGTCATGACCACCATGACCCTCCACATAGGCGCCATGTCATCCACCTCTAATCCATCTAAAACCACTATCCTAAGGGTGTGGTCATAACCCAAACCACTATCTCCTTTATTTTATTTTTTATTTTTTATTTTTTTGGTCTTAAAATCATCAAATGGGAGGGCCATGATTGCTGTGGTTTAAGCCACGCGAACTACCGTAATTTAATGAGGGGTGGTGTAGCGCATGAATAATGGTCCTATGCGGCAAACCCAACCATGGCCCCATACCCCTTAGCCTAAACATATGGATGCACATCTAATCTAATTACTATACTAACAACCACTCCGGTTATTTAGTCATGTATCTCTTTTGTTCTGTGGATATATAATATGCATGTATCTCATGTTTGTAAAAGGTTTGGGTAGTAGATTGAAATGTGTATATTTTGTATATTTAAATGTCTCTCCGAGTTGTAAAGTTAGCTTCAACCATCTCTCTTGTGGGTTTTGGTATCTCATTAGACATATAGACTGACTGCACTGGGTTAATGCCCACGTACACCTCAGCAATCTTTGGGCACTAAACGCTGTTACGTGGGCCGCGTGAGGGAGATATCTTTGCTCAGTAGTAATGCATTTGGTTTTTGGAGTGAATTGACATTTGATTTTATACTTGTTTAAAGTGACTATTATACTTCTAGTGTGGGGATCAAATAGGAAGTTTATTTTGGCTAGGAAGCAATAAGATTATGACATGTGGCAAATTTTAAAATAAAGAGAAAGGGTATTTTAGTCAATCTCATCCTTTCTTCTTCTCAGTTACTTCAAAACCCACCATCTCCAACCTTTTCTTCACTTACTATCTCAATAATCACTACATTATAGTGCGATTTTCGTCATCAATCAATGATTCAAACACCCGATCAACGTGTTCTTCAGTTTTTTTTTTAAGAAAACCCAGTTTAATTTCATTCAAAATCTCGTTTTTTCCCGTGATTTTGAAGATAATTACTCGATCCGTTCGATTCAATCGCTGATAAGTGTTTCTATCATTCAAATTTCGTCAATCGATGAAATCGACTTCGATCCATGCAAGAAATTCTTTACTTTCATTTTCACGATCTGGGTTTTTGATTTAGTCATTGCGTTTTACGATCTTGGCGGAAGTCCGGGGGCGGCAGCCCCTGGCGGGGTCCAAGGGGCAGAGCCCCTGGCTGTGATTGAGCTGCATTCGTAGACAGTTTTATGCCATTGCGTTTTAGAACTGCATTCCTGGTTCAGACAATTCACAGACAACAATTGTCCTGGTTCAATGCGTTTTAGAGAGAACACTTTCTTTGTTATTTTTATGCCATTGTGTTTTAAAACTAAGACATTTTTATGCGTTTTCTGGTCATTGCGTATTAGAAAAACACATTTTTGAAGTGTTTTTAGTCATTGCGTTTTAGATAAAACACATTTTTAGGTGTTTTCAGTCCATTGTGTTTTACAGAGAACACTTTCTTTTGTTTTTTTAGGCCATTGCGTTTTAGAAATGAGATATTTTTAAGTGTTTTCTGGCCATTGCGTTTTATAAATAAGACATTTCTTTGTGTTTTTGGTGCATTGAGTTTTAGGTAAAACACATTTTTATGTGTTTTCAGTCCACTGCGTTTTAGAAAACAGACATTTTAAGTGTTTTCTGGCCATTGCGTTTTAGAAATAAGACATGTGTTTGTGTTTTTTGTGCATTGCGTTTTAGGTAAAACACATTTTTATGTGTTTTCAGTCCATTGCGTTTTAGAAACTACATTTTTTTTTGAGTTTTTATGGTATTGCGTTTTAGAAATAACTCATTTCTTTGTGTTTTCTGGCCATTGCGTTTTACAAATAAGACATTTATTTGTGTTTTTGGTGCATTGCGTTTTAGAAAAATGTCATTTTTTAGGTTTTTTTTTTCCATTGCGTTTTACGCAACTGGGTTTTTTCTATTGCGTTTTACGCAACTGTATTTTCAAAAAAAAAAATCGAAAATATAGCAATAGTATGCTCGTTTTAAAAATAAAAAAACGCTCGTTTTTTTTGGTGCAATTTTTATAAAAAAATAACGTCGTATGAAAGAGTTATTAACGTTTAAAAAATGAGGGGGGATTGGAGGAGAGAGAAACTATTGCCTTGGATTGACTAGAATGCCACTAAACAAACTCACGCGCCTCTTTTCTTTCCTTTAATTTCCATCATTTAATCTTAGCCATTGATTAACTAAATGGATGGTCAAGATCACTTCCTAGCCTTCTTAGCCAAATAAACTTCTTATTGTATACCCTATACTTCTATGTTAAAAGTAAATTAACAAAGTTTTTTTTAATGGCAAATTTGGATCACTGACGGACCACTGGAGCATCATCGTGCCATCAGCGGAATCATCTGATCATATCCATCTCTGCTAGGCATAATGCCTATACACCAATTCAGGAGGAAACCCAATAAATAAATATGGGAAAAAAAAACTCAATGTGAGAATCGAACCCATGGCCTATTGGTCCCAATGTCTTATCCCACTCCCCAAGATGTCACTAGACTGTAAAGCCAAAAAAATAAATTATCAAGTGGTGGAAGACTTGTATTTCTTTTGAGAGATGTAGGTTCAACTCCCACTTGTTGCAGAGTGAAACACTTGTGGGCAATAATACGAGACCCAGGGAAATCTGAGTTTGATCCTTGAGCCTAACTGGTTTTACCGTTAATTTCACCGTTGTGCCTACGGGCGGGCGGGTTATCGGGATTTCCCCGGAATTGGTGGTGGACTCGGGTTACTCTTAGAGTACTCCGTTTGATTCAGTGAATGGCCTGAGAGTACTTGGGGTTGATTCTGTTGTTAAAAAAAATAATTAAAAAGAAAAAAAATTCCCACGCGCTGTCCACCATTTATCAAAAATCAGTTAAAACACCCAAATACCCAATGGATAACCTCATGTGACCCCCTAACTTTGGGTGACAACTGACAACTAAGTTCTATCTCAGTTCTTTGGTTAATTTAGTGTTAGGCTGTGCGGTATGGTGATGGTCCATCCTTGGAGTATGATCTGCCACGTAAGCGTCACGTAGATCGGGCGTGAGAATGGGGCAAAGAGGGAGCTAAGGAAATGGGGGATGAGACTAATATATACATATGTATATATTGTATTTATAGGCGTGTGAGAGAGGGGGAGGCCCGTCTCCAATGTCCGCATGCCAACGTTCAGGACGCCGCGGGTGTAGGGGAATGGGGGGACAGCGACGACGAAGTATGACGGGGCTGGGACGAAGCCAATACCGTCCAGCCTTAGGATATGTAGTTTATTAATTTTGCACTGCTATGTTTTTATCAATCCGGTAGAAAATATTATATAAAAACACTTGTTGATACAACAAGATCCCAAAATTGAGTTTGATTTTTGTATGTTTTTATTAACCAGGTAGAAAATATTACAACAAGATCCCAAAATTGAGCGATTTTTGTAGGAACACTATGATACAATCTAACAGAAAATATTCCTTTTATTGTTACGTTTAACCTCTCAACCTGCTTATATTTTTTTTTTGAAATGTGAGGATCAAGAACTCGCGTATGTTGGGAGATGTAGACTATGTTGTCTTAACCGGGCCCACGCTACAGAGCCCCCACGCCGACCAACCGACATCAACCCCTCGATGAGAAACCCCTGTCACCCAGGTAAACCCGGAGGGGAAAACTCACCCGGCAAGACTCGAACCTGGGTTGCCCCATGCCTTATCTTTCCGTGGCCACCACTGGGCTATCCAGTGATGGTTCTCAACCTGCTTATATTTAGAAGGAATTCAATTAGTGATTTTAATTAGCCACAATATAATTCCAGGGTAGGATTATATAAAAAGGTTATTTTGTTTAACTAGGATGAGACGAAAGAGTAAACTGCCAAAATGTTCCCTCAGGTTTGGACAGTTGTCATTTTAGTCCAAATTTGAAACATTTTGCATCTAGGTCCTGTGGTTTCATTTTTTTTGCCATTTTGGTCCAAAATCATAACAACGTTAAATTTTTCTGTTAACACCAGAGTTTTTGTCATTTTCTTCCCTTTTAATGAAGGGTAGAATCATCTTTTTACGTATTTTTTATGATTTTTTATTTTATTAATATGTTGTAATAATATACACATATATCAATATATACATACAGACATTCACACAAATACCCATCTCTCTCTCTCTCTCTCTCTCTCTCTCTGCATCTCCGATGACCTACACCTCCACCTCCATCTCCGATGACCTACATCCCATTTTAATCTTCATCTATACACCCACTTTCACCACCGGCAAAATGGCTCAACTGCGCAGGCCGTTAATCCTCTCGCTGGCGTCAAAACAGCCTCTCCGACGATGCATAAACGGTGTTTTCCACTCAGCACCGACGCATATTCTCATCGGAAGTTTCACACACCGTCGAATATTTACAACAACAACAACTCTTCTTCACCGGAGAAAGCTTCATGTATCTCGAGCTCGTGGTCTCCGTCTGTAACACCCGTCTTATTACATATGAATTTAATAATAATTCATACCATTTAAAATATAAAGATGCCTAATTAACATAGATTCCTTAAGTTAAGTTCATAAGTAGCAAAGACTTAGTCAACTAACGACTAAGTTAAAACATTCAAAAGTTGTTTAACGATTTGATTACATTCCATAAACAAAGACTATTCAGGATTTAAAACATTTGCGGAAGCTTGTAAATTGTGTTCGGTTCTTCAAAAGCTAGCTCGATCATCTTCCGGTTAGTTTCCAACATTTCCTAAGATCAAAACCACAACAATTTTTAGTTTTGATAAGGTTAGAATAGATACAAACAAGTTCCAAGGGTTAACAACACAAAAAAAATAAAAATTTTCCGGAAGGGGGGCGTCGCGTGACGCCAAGGCCCCTCGCGTGACGCTAAGCCCCCCTTTTCACAGACTCCGGTTTTCAGCTGTTGCTGCACATCACCAGCTCAAGGTTTAATCAAATTCCAACTTAAAATGGCCATAACTTATGATCCGTAAGTCCGTTTTTAGTGATTCTTTTTCCTATACGTCTGTAATTTCATTACCAACGTGCCTATTACGATTGTCAAACCAAAAGTTTACTTACGGACAGAAAGACTATATGTCGTTACGCATTTATTCCACCCATTTCTACTTGACACAATTTACTACCATTTAGCTAGTAAACTTATGATACTTTATACCCAACATCCCGGGCTTATCATCACTCGCATTTCCTTACCAATCTCATGGCTTAATGCTCTTGTGATTTGCCAATTCCGTGTTGACTCTTTAAAACACTAAAACAACAATTTACACAATTAAATTACCCGTTTGGCTCATCTTATGGAATTCCCCAATCATGATGACTACCAAACGATTCTTTATCATTCTTAGACTAGTAATTCAAGTAACGATCATGGTCGCTACAATCGACACTCTATTTATCCTAAAATGAGACTTCGCGAAATTTAACAACGATTCATTTAATGTAACGGGTCAAGTTACATACCTTTAGTGCACGCCCTTCAAACGCAAGTCCCCACCGGCTTGTCCGCTTAAAGCTCCGATATCCTTTCCTATTGAGTTCAACCAAAACATGTTTAGAACTCTTTTCAAATTCACAATTCGCATATTTTGCCTAAACATCACAATCATGCGGTTTGACTTAAATTTTCTGATTTAAGCCCTCTTTGAGGCATTTACGCGAACACTTTAAGGGCAGAAGTTCACACTGTATATTATCAAGTTCTCAACTTATCATGTAGCCTTAATTCTTCATCAATCAACTATTTTACATGAACTTTATCTTCTAAATTTCTGAAATCACTTCATATATGTCAAACATTACTAGAACAACCACTATCATCCTAGTGTTTATCATTATCTCACAAAACCCATGAATCACCTTCATTGTGTTTATGAAATTTCCAGAATTTTATCATGATTTCACATATTGTTGTCTAGGTTTTGCTCCTAGACACTTTATCTTTTCTAATCTACCCAAGTAACAAACATGCATCATAATTTTCAGATTTTCCTAATTTCATGAGAATTTCCAACAGAGAATTAAC
This sequence comes from Helianthus tuberosus, assembly GCA_030545235.1. Lineage (NCBI taxonomy): Eukaryota > Viridiplantae > Streptophyta > Magnoliopsida > Asterales > Asteraceae > Helianthus > Helianthus tuberosus. The sequence continues at coordinate 17,158 of JARYGA010014360.1, forward strand.
ATCAGATTTTACATACCTTGTAACCCCCTTGTGATGAGGATCACTAATCTATGTTCAGATTTCGATTTTGGGCTGAATTGAACCTTCAATTGATCAATTTTTGTGAGAGTTAGGGTTTGGTGAAGAACCCTTGTCGCCCTCCTGCTTCTTGTACGACCAGACACACTCAAAGTGTGTTTGGTGTGTTTTAATTTTTGTTTTTATGAAATTAAGTTTCAAGTTTAGCAACATAGGCCCCTCATCTTTCGTTTCTATTTAATGTTTGGTTGTTTTTAACCCTATCATAAGTTACTTCTAGATTTATAGTTAACTAGGTTAAAAATTCCTAGTTAGCGAATTCTTGTTTATTTATACCTTATAATTCTAATATAAAGTTTTACATTTTCGGGGTGTTACAAGTCCACCCCCCTTAAAAGGGTTTCGTCCCCGAAACCGAATTACGTACCAAATAAAGTAGGGTAGAGACGTCTCATCTCCTCTTCGGATTCCCACGTAGTGTCCGAACCTTTCATATGCTCCCACTTGACCTTGACTTGATTGATGTGTTTGTTTCGCAAGTGCTTGACCTTTCGATCTAAAATCTCCACTGGTCTCGCCGCATAATTTAGGCTATTATCCACTTCGATATCATCGTAATGGATATAAGTTGTTTCGTCCGCTAGGCACTTTCGCAATTGCGACACGTGGAACGTGCTATGTATTCCGTTCAACTCTTCCGGTAATTCAAGGCGATAAGCCACCTTGCCGACCCTTCCGATGATTTTAAATGGCCCAATAAACCTCGGGCTTAGCTTCCCCCTTTTTCTGAATCTAATAACGCCCTTCCATGGGGAAACTTTTAGCATAACCATGTCGCCAATCTAGAATTCGATTGGCCTATTCCTTTTATCAGCATACGCCTTTTGCCTGTCTTGAGCCGCTTTCAAGTGTGCCCGAACCACATCAATCTTTTCATTAGTGACTTGTACTATATCTTGGTGGGAGAGTTCACGTGGACCCACTTCACCCCAACATACCGGGGTTCGACATTTCCTACCATAGAGCATTTTGTACGGCGCCATCTTAATACTAGCGTGGTAGCTGTTATTATACGAAAACTCGACTAACGGTAGGTAAACATCCCAACTTCCTCCAAAGTCGATTATACACGCCCGTAGCATGTCCTCCAATGTTTGTATTGTTCTTTCACTCTGTCCATCTGTTTGAGGATGGTACGCAGTGCTAATGAACAATTTGGTTCCCATTTGCTCTTGGAAATCTCGCCAGAAATTTGAAGTGAACCGGGTGTCCCTATCAGACACAATGGATACCGGTACTCCATGACGTGCTATTATCTCATTAGTATAAACTTTTGACATCTTTTCTGATGTATAAGTATCACGAATCGGAATGAAGTGAGCACTTTTCGTCAATCTATCCACCACTACCCATATGGCATCGAAACCACGATTTGTCTTAGGCAATTTGGTTAATAGGTCCATTGTAATATGTTCCCATTTCCAAACCGGGATTTCTAACGGTTGGAGTTTGCCGTATGGTTTTTGGTGCTCCGCCTTGACTTGTAGACATGTCAAGCATTTTTCCACATACTTCGCCACATCCCTCTTCATTCCAGGCCACCAATAATTTTGTTTCAGATCATTGTACATCTTGGTCGCACCCGGATGAATTGAATATCGGGATTTATGAGCTTCATCAAGTAGAAGCGTCTTCACTCCACAAGTATTTGGAACCCATATCCTTCCGAATCGAGTCTTCAACCCGTTATCCCCATCCGAAAAATCTTTCAACTGACCGATTATTCTTTCTTTCTTCCAATTCTCCTCTTTCACTGCTTCTAATTTCGCCTCTCGAATACGTTCAAGTATACCTGAGGTCACCACGAGCTGCATCGATCTTACACGTATTGGGACATAGTCCGCTTTTCTGCTCAGAGCATCCGCTACCACATTTGCCTTTCCGGGGTGATAGTGTATTTCACAGTCGAAATCTTTCACCGTTTCTAGCCATCGCCTTTGTCGCATATTTAACTCCTTCTGATCGAAGAAGTATTTCAAGCTCTTGTGATCGGTGAATACGGTGCACTTTACCCCATATAAGTAGTGCCTCCATATTTTTTAAGGCAAATACCACCGCAGCCAACTCGAGATCGTGCGTTGGATATTTCTTCTCGTGTATCTTCAATTGTCTCGAGGCATAAGCTATAACTTTGCCCCGTTGCATCAGAACGCATCCGAGCCCCGATAGTGAAGCATCCGAATAAACCACCATGTCTTCGACTCCGTCCGGCAATGTCAGTACCGGAGCTTGAGTTAACTTTTCTTTTAGCGTTTGAAACGCTCTTTCTTGGTCGACACCCCAAATGAACTTTTCTTCCTTCCGGGTTAGCTTTGTTAGCGGTGACGCAATCTTGGAGAAATCTTGAATGAATCTCCTATAGTATCCCGCGAGCCCCAAAAAGCTTCTAATTTCCGAAGGGTTCTTCGGGGGATTCCATTTTGACACGGCCTCTATCTTTGACCGATCCACCAATACTCCGTCGGCACTTATGATGTGGCCAAGAAATTGTACCTCTCGTAACCAAAAGGCACACTTAGAGAATTTTACATACAACCTTTCTCGTCTAAGTGTCTCTAACACCTCTTGTAAGTGGTGTGCATGTTCAGCTTCGCTTTTCGAATACACCAAAATATCATCGATAAACACGATGACCGACTTATCTAACATTGGCTTGCAAACCCGGTTCATTAGGTCCATGAAAGCCGCGGGTGCATTTGTTAGCCCAAATGACATCACGAGGAATTCGTAATGTCCATATCGCGTACGGAAAGCCGTCTTCGGCACATCTTCCTCCTTGACCTTTAATTGGTGATACCCCGATCTAAGGTCAATTTTTGAAAACCAGTTCGCACCTTGTAATTGGTCGAATAAATCATCTATCCTCGGAAGCGGGTATCGGTTCTTTACCGTGAGTTTGTTTAACTCCCGGTAATCTATACACATCCGCATACTTCCGTCTTTCTTTTTCACGAACAGTACCGGTGCGCCCCAAGGAGACACACTCGGCCTTATAAATCCCTTGTCAAGCAGGTCTTGAATTTGGGACATCAACTCTTGTAATTCCGACGGCGCGAGTCGGTACGATGCTTTAGCTACGGGTTTTGCGCCCGGAATCAATTCGATCCCGAACTCTACTTCCCATTCAGGTGGTATCCCCGGTAAATCCTCCGGAAACACATCTTCATAGTCTCGTACTACCGGTACATCTTCAATCTTCCGTGATTCTTTCTCGGGCTCATTTGCGTATATCATGAATGCCTTGCATCCTCGCTTCATAAGCTTGTGGGCTTTCAACATTGAGCATACTATGGGGTTAACTCCTTTTTCGCCATAGATAGTGACGTGCTTCCCGCTCGGAGATGTTAGTTTTATCTCTTTACGAAAACACACGACCTTTGCATGGTGCTGAGATAGCCAATCCATCCCAACGACTACTTGAAATTCCCCCATGGACATCGGGATTAGGTCTATCAAGTATTCCTCATCGTCGATGCTTAATTTGCAGCCTCGACAAACATCACAAACTATAAAACTTTTGTTGTCCCCTATTTCAACTTCTAAGGGCACAGATAATTTCGTCAATACAAATGAAGGATGTCGAATAAATCCATGCGAAATGAAGGATTTATTCGCACCCGTATCAAACAATACACGTGCTGGAATTGAGTTAATTGTGAATATACCTGAGACCACATCGGGTTCTGTTTTTGCTTCAGCCGCGGTAAGTTGGAAGGACCTAGCCTTCGCTTTGGGAGCTTCTGCCGGAGACTCTTTTGTGTCTCTCTTTCCAACCAACTCGGGGCATTCTGACTTTTTGTGGCCGGGTTGATAGCATTTGTAACAAACGGAAACTTTTCCGGGACATAGCGATGCAGTGTGCCCCATTTCCCCACATACCGGACATGGCTTGTCTTTGAAGCGGCACTCACCCTTGTGCCCCTTTCCACATACTTTACAACTTGGCGACCCGCCTTTAGCCTCTACCTTCTTCCCCGATTCAGCAGTTCTAGCTTTCTTTGTAGGGCTTGGATTCACATCTTGTGCCCTCCGCTCGCCCCTTTCAACTTGTTTCTTTAACTCAATTTCCCGCTCCCGGGCGGTGTTGATGATTTCTGTGAGAGTTTCATATTTTGACGGAGTCATAAACTCCCGGTACTTAGCACTCAGCATGTTGTAATAGTAGTATATCTTTTGCTCTTCAGTGGTGACTAACTCGTCACAAAATCTCAGCTTATCCATGAAGATGCCCGTGATCTTATCAATTGATTCTACCTTTTGTCTTAACTGGATAAATTCTTCTTTGATCCTGTTAATAACCGCTTTGGGACTATGGTGTTTAAGGAATGGTACCTTAAACTCGTCCCAAGTCATAACCCTCGCCGCTTCGGCTCCCATTTCCTTCTTTTTATTGTCCCACCAATCCTTAGCTTGGCCTCTCAATTGACCCGTTCCGTAAGCAACAAAGTCGCCTACTTCACAATGGGTCCGTTCAAACACCCCTTCAACATCACTTATCCATCTTTGGCAAATTATCGGGTCAACCTCCCCGTTATAGATTGGCGGTTTATACGCCATGAATTCCTTGTACGAACACCCTTTGCATTCTCCCGACTTTTCTTTTATAAGGTTGACATTATCTTCCAACCTTTTGACTCGCTCTTCAACAAGCGACAACACCGTGCTTTGAATCTTGTCTATAAACCCGGATAGACTACCTTCAATTGCCTTCCCTACTTCTTCGGCAATTATCTCTTTCATTTGTTCGGTACTTGTTTTCACCGGATTATCATCATTTCCATCAGACATCTTGAAACTGAAATTATTACATTTAAACGTTAAACATTTCATTTATAACATTGCTTCATTTGTTTCGGTTTAGCCAAGTTCTTAACTTGCTTTAACCGTTCATATTTAATGCACTTTCCGGGTTTGAGTGTGTTAACACGCTCTTCCCATGCACATCAATTCCTTTCTTATTCTTACATAAGATATATTTTGTTAACATAATAAGTTAATTCTTACCGGACGATTGATCACGCTTGAACCGAACACTTTGTTGACAACCTTAAGCTCTGATTACCAACTTGTAACACCCGTCTTATTACATATGCATTTAATAATAATTCATACCATTTAAAATATAAAGATGCCTAATTAACATAGATTCCTTAAGTTAAGTTCATAAGTAGCAAAGACTTAGTCAACTAACGACTAAGTTAAAACATTCAAAAGTTGTTTAACGATTTGATTACATTCCATAAACAAAGACTATTCAGGATTTAAAACATTTGCGGAAGCTTGTAAATTGTGTTCGGTTCTTCAAAAGCTAGCTCGATCATCTTCCGGTTAGTTTCCAACATTTCCTAAGATCAACCACAACAATTGTTAGTTTTGATAAGGTTAGAATAGATACAAACAAGTTCCAAGGGTTAACAACACAAAAAAAATAAAAATTTTCCGGAAGGGGGGCGTCGCGTGACGCCAAGGCCCCTCGCGTGATGCTAAGCCCCCTTTTTCACAGACTCCGGTTTTTAGCTGTTGCTGCACATCTCCAGCTCAAGGTTTAATCAAATTCCAACTTAAAATGGCCATAACTTATGATCCGTAAGTCCGTTTTTAGTGATTTTTTTTTCCTATACGTCTGTAATTTCATTACCAATGTGCCTATTACGATTGTCAAACCAAAAGTTTGACTTACGGACAGAAAGACTATATGTCGTTACGCATTTATTCCACCCATTTCTACTTGACACAATTTACTACCATTTAGCTAGTAAACTTATGATACTTTATACCCAACATCCCGGGCTTATCATCACTCGCATTTCCTTACCAATCTCATGGCTTAATGCTCTTGTGATTTGCCAATTCCGTGTTGACTCTTTAAAACACTAAAACAACAATTTACACAATTAAATTACCCGTTTGGCTCATCTTATGGAATTCCCCAATCATGATGACTACCAAACGATTCTTTATCATTCTTAGACTAGTAATTCAGGTAACGATCATGGTCACTACAATCGACACTCTATTTATCCTAAAATGAGACTTCGCGAAATTTAACAACGATTCATTTAATGTAACGGGTCAAGTTACATACCTTTAGTGCACGCCCTTCAAACGCAAGTCCCCACCGGCTTGTCCGCTTGAAGCTCCGATATCCTTTCCTATTGAGTTCAACCAAAACATGTTTAGAACTCTTTTCAAATTCACAATTCGCATATTTTGCCTAAACATCACAATCATGCGGTTTGACTTAAATTTTCTGATTTAAGCCCTCTTTGAGGCATTTACGCGAACACTTTAAGGGCAGAAGTTCACACTGTATATTATCAAGTTCTCAACTTATCATCTAGCCTTAATTCTTCATCAATCAACTATTTTACATGAACTTTATCTTCTAAATTTCTGAAATCACTTCATATATGTCAAACATTACTAGAACAACCACTATCATCCTGGTGTTTATCATTATCTCACAAAACCCATGAATCACCTTCATTGTGTTTATGAAATTTCCAGAATTTTATCATGATTTCACATATTGTTGTCTAGGTTTTGCTCCTAGACACTTTATCTTTTCTAATCTACCCAAGTAACAAACATGCATCATAATTTTCAGATTTTCCTAATTTCATGAGAATTTCCAACAGAGAATTAACATCAGATTTTACATACCTTGTAACCCCCTTGTGATGAGGATCACTAATCTATGTTCAGATTTCGATTTTGGGCTGAATTGAACCTTCAATTGATCAATTTTTGTGAGAGTTAGGGTTTGGTGAAGAACCTTTGTCGCCCTCCTGCTTCTTGTACGACCAGACACACTCAAAGTGTGTTTGGTGTGTTTTAATTTTTGTTTTTATGAAATTAAGTTTCAAGTTTAGCAACATAGGCCCCTCATCTTTCGTTTCTATTTAATGTTTGGTTGTTTTTAACCCTATCATAAGTTACTTCTAGATTTATAGTTAACTAGGTTAAAAATTCCTAGTTAGTGAATTCTTGTTTATTTATACTTTATAATTCTAATATAAAGTTTTACATTTTCGGGGTGTTACACCCTCCGGCTGACGCTCCAGTGAAGTCAGATCTCAGTTAGAGTGATAGTGAATCGGATTCATCAGACGGAGAACGGAACGACGGTTATTGTGGTTGTTCGAACCTATAACCGACAATGATGTTGATGATGAAGGCAATTTATAAGAACATAATCGCTGGCATACACACCGCACCAAATCTCAAAAGGGTCTCGCTGGAATCTAAATTAGTTTCTCTCTCTAAACAAACATACACAAGTTCTCTCTCTACTCTATCTCTCTCAATCAGACCCAAAGTCAAATTTGGGGGTTAGGGTTTGCAGTGGACCAAGCAAATCATTGTTCTGAAAACACAATATGGTGCCAAATGGAGAGTCAAATATACAAGGATCGAAGACAAGTATTACTTCATGGGTGGATGGCCCAAGTTCATGAACAAAAATCATCTTCAACTTGGTGACCTTCTGGTCTTTTGGCTTCGGTCTTTTGATCCAAAACCCATGTTTGAAGTTATTATCTATTCACCAAATGGCTGTCTAAAAAACACATCTAGTTTAGACGATACAGGTTTTGATCATAAGAAGAAACCATCTGTTGAAGAAGCAACAAGTGATTGGGTTTCGTTGAAAAATGTGGAGGAGCCGTTGACATTGCCGAGGGGGGTTGCCAGGAAAAATTACATATACAGAATGGTAGCTATGTTGTTGGTATATATAAACAGTGCTTATATGCTATTTCGGGTTTGCTTTCTAGTCTCACACCGTTTTAAAATGATTATTTGAAGTTGTCTGGGTTCTTTGTGTGTTTACATGATGTTCTTATAAATTGTGTGTGGGTTCTTTGTGTGTATACAGGATGTTCAAATTTGTGTGTTTATAGGATGTTCTTCGTATTTGTGTGTTGATGATGATGGTAACAACATATGTAGGGAGAGAGAGAGAGTTGTCTGTATGTGTGTATATATATAATTGATTTAGGGTATTAATTATATGTTAAATGACCATATTGCCCTTCATTAAAAAGGAGGAAAAGGACAAAAACTCTGGTGTTAACAGAAAAATTTAACTCTGTTACGATTTTGGACCAAAATGGCAAAAAAATAAACCACAGGGACCCAAATGCAAAAGATTTTAAATTTTGACTAAAAAGTGACAAAACTGCCCAAACCTCAGGGACCATTTTGGTAGTTTACTCTGAGAAGAAATTTTAAGCTTTTATTTTTCAAATCAATGGTTAAGATTAAAATGTAGGAAAAAAGAGAAGTGTAAGGTTATCTTTGGAAAATCTCATTTATTGAATTTATTTTTCTATATGCAAGACACATGCATATTCTACATATATTTTTTTAAATATTCATAACTTTTTTATATGACATTATTTTTTTTTCATAAAATCGAGCGTCTTTTTATCTTTAATTTGAATACCTTATTGCTATATAAAATATGACAACTAAACAAACCAAAAAAAATTGTGTTGTATTTTTTTGTGCCATTTTATACTAGATTTTTTTAGTGTATTTTTTGTGCTGGATTTTTTTGTACTGTATTTTTTGTTGTATTTTTTTGAAAACAAAAGGGATGTCATATGTGATCTTCACATTTCTACTTATAAGGATCAAAATGTCATTCAATCCTTATTACAATCCTTCTTAGGCTATTTAGACAAAACCCACTTTTTAGTGGATCATTCCTCTATAATTTCATGCCATTAAATTTAGAATACTAGTTGCGGATGAAGAAATATGATAGGAAAACCACTTATGTTGTCATGAAAATTCACGAGGGAAGAGAGAGAATAATTTGATGAATTTTGGTAGGGGAAACCCCATTGTCATCTTTGGACTACTTGAATTTTTTAGTTTCAGTAATGCAGTGATCAGGTTGCACTCGCATCTTAGCTAAAAAACAAGACCGTAAGTTTCATCACCAATTTTACTGATCAAATCGTGCTGTTGCAATCATTCATTACGACGGGAAGTGTTTGGGGTTGCTACCACTTACATTATTATTACCTTTGTTACTCATCAAAATCAAGCACAAAGAAACCGAATGGGACTTGGGGTTGTGTTAACGGAAGGAGGGGAAAGTCAGGGTTGTATAGGTGATTTAGTTAGATTTGGATCGGAGATGCGGTCCGGGGAGGTAGAACCGAGGGTTGGGGGTTGTGTGAAACTAGAAGAATAAAGAGGAAGGGAAAGGACGATGAAAAGAGGAGGGTATTTAGAATGACTTCTACACATCTTTATATGAAAAAAAAACAAAACTCTGATTTTTTTAATCATGCTTCTATACATCTTTTATATGCAAAAACTCTGATTTTTTTTTTTTTTTGAAAAAAGCAATGTTTTACATGTTGAATTGACTTTCTATGATATATTTAATATGTTAAATACATGTTCCCCAATTCTCCACCTTTTTAAGTTTATCGTTGAACCTCACACTAAAAATGTATATAAATTAACAATTATAATACAATTAGCTTTTATCAACACGTATGTAAACGAACCGAACATTCAATGAACAGTTCGTGAACCGTTCGGATGGAAGTTCGTTTATGGCCGTTCATTTAATAAACGAACGAACATGAACAAGAATTTCGTTCGATTAGTTAAAGGAACGAAAATGAACACATGTCTCATTAGTTCATTTGTATTCGTGAACATTCATTCATTTGCGTTCGTTTATGTTCGTTTGTTTGTGTTTTAATTAAATATTTTTTTTACTTTCATGTATTTATCTATACGTTTTATATTATTTAATTTTTACTTATTTTATTACCCTAATAATTAAAGTAGGAAACCCTATTTCCACCTTGTTTATGCAACATTCTCCTTTCATTTCTCACTATTAACATCGACGAAGACCTCCATTCCATAATTAAGGCTTCAAGTTCCAGTGCTACTCTTTGGGCCATCCATCTTTAGCCTTCGACGCGTTCGCCAATTTTATTTGTGTTCATGAATTGTTCATGAACACGCTCATTTCCTTAATGAACGAACACAGACATAAAAACTTGTTCGAAAAGTGTTAACGATCCGCCCGTGAACACATTCATTTCCTTAACGAACGAACAGGAACAAAGCCTTGTTCGTATGCGTTCGATTCGTTTACAACCCTCGTATAACCGTATTTTTCACTTACGTTTTTTCTTTTTTCGTATGCTGCCGTTTGTATACACAAACAAAGCGAGCACTTATTTGCCTTTAACATATCGCGGTACTAAAGTGTTTTTCATTAATAGCGTCTTGTAGCGACTCAAAGGAGGGACCAATAATGTTTTCATCCTTATCTTTTTCTTTTCACGAAATTATCATTTCTATATCTTTTTTTTTTAAATAGAACCTTAATTTCAGAAAATAAGGATAAAGTATTGCTATAATTATAGTTGATATACACGTATAATATATTTATGCCCATTACATTATAGTCTAGTGGCATCTTGTGGTTGGAATAAGTCTTTGAGACCATTAACTCCTGGACTCGATTCCCATAATGATCCAAATTTGTCGTTCAATATATATATAGGGTAGAGATCCTAAGAGAAGTCTACCCTATTTGAGAAACTTGAGAAGCATTCTGGACCACATATTTCCCTAAGCTTTTTGTAATATACACATATGTATAGTTTTAAAATTGTATATATATATATATATATATATATATATATATATATATAGGATCAAGATCATTTCAGAACAAAAAAAAATTACAGAACTTGCAGAACTCTTTACAGCCACTCATTTTATTTCATATTATTTTATTTATAAGGGGCATTAAAGTAACTTTACACCTAGAAAATTATCACATTTTTAATTTAGGGATTATTACATATATCCCCCTATTTCAAACCTAAATTACATATTTACCCAACCTAAAAGTGAAATTACATATTTCCCCAACTTGTTATAAAATGACACAATTACCCTTTTAAACATAAAAAAAAACCCTAAGAAGTTTCTTCCCTCCCACAACCCTCACGACCTCCTCCCTGGTTCACCTTTCCAAATCTCCACCTGCGAATCACCTTGCAGAATACCCGCCGGTGAACCACCTTACCAAATCCCCACCGGCGAACCACAATCCCTACCAGTGAACCACCACAAAACCACCTTGCCATATCCTCACCGGCGAGCCACCTGCAAACCACCTTGCTAAATCCCCACCGGAGAGCCACATTTCCGGCAACGAACCATAAACCGAGAAGAGAATAAGTGATTACTATAAGTATTCTATGTTTTACATAAAGCACTTGAGGGTGGGTTTGATTCATGATGTTATCTTTCTTTTTGATTCATCAGCACTAACATTATGTTTGAAAGAACTAAACAAAAAATCACTTCTACTTGTTTTCTTTGATCCATAATTTTTGTATGTGTATGATTTAGGAACAGTGGGTTTAACAGTAAAGAAACACAAGAAAAGGGAAAAAATAAATTACTGTAAATTTTAAATTTTTATTAGTTAGTAAGAAAAGGGTAGAATAGTCATTATCTAATATTTTTTTAATAAATTGGGTATATTTGTTATTTTTAACTTTTAAGAAGGGGAAATATGCAATTTAATTTTTGACTTGGGTAAATATGTAATTTATGATGTTTGTAGGGGGATATATGTAATTGCCCCTTTAATTTAATCTTCCACTTTTTTCTCACATTCAAATCTAATTAAAATTAAATACATGTAATAATCACACTCAATTATCTTATGTTATCAAGTTTGAATTAGTTCCCTTTTTTTTCTCACATCACTCCTTATGGATTAAATTTGAATCACACCTAACCGAATACAATATGCATGACCACTTTTCAAACAAACTTCATATATAATCAGTTTGAGGTTTACGATTACAATATGAATTATATATATTCAGATACAACATGCACTTCTTGATGTGTAATTCGTTTTATGTACTTGTGTAGTTACTTTTTATCCGCATATGTACTACTTACATATATGTATTTGAGTAGTTTACATATAAGTAACTATTGATAATTTGATATTTTACACATATGTAAATTATGATATCTTCAATTACTTATATGTAATTCTTTTTTCAACATGTACAATTAAACAAGTTACATATGTACAAGATTCCTATCTAATTTATATATATAACATTTACACATGTAATTATTTTATTTACATACAATTAGTTCTCTTATTTACATATAATTTGTAATTTGCATATATGTAATTTCATAAATGTTTAACTAACATACATTACATTACGTATTTTAATGTGTACGTTAAATAATCATAAAAAATTAAATGTTAAACTAACATACATTACATTACGTATTTTAATGTATACATTAAATAATCATAAAAAATAAATAATAAATCATTGGCTATAGAAAGTTTGTGGATATAGGAGATTCAGGAGAAAAAGAAGTGATGCGTAGATTAAGGAGGAAAAATCGGAATGTACTGGTTTTTACAGAGTTAAAGTGATGTTTTTTTACTATTATGCCCTTGCACCATCTAAAACAACCTCTGTAATTTCATTTTAATTACATTTATAACCTCATTTAATTTCAACCATTGATTAATAGATCAAGGGCTCTAAAGAGTTCTTAAAGTTCTGTATAAAATGTGAGTTTTGTATTGAACCCAACCCTATATATATATATATATATATATATCATAAATGAAAATATAGGTGTTGATGTGTCATTATATTAAAGTTTCTCAATGTTGGTTTTGGCTCCAAATCCATGGGTCCGCTTTTTTATAAGTGAAGCCCCAATTCTCATAATCCGAACCATATAACATTCCAGATCTTATAAAAGGCTTCTAATTTATTCACCTTTTGCAATCTAGTTTTTTTTTCTCTGCCAACTGCCTACGAACAAATGAAACCCTTCCACTTGAAGCTTCTACAATCTAGGCGCATCATCTTCTCCCTTTGTAATCCATAACACGGTCAGGTTTATATTATCTTCTCCCTTAGGGTTTAAAAAAAATCGTCGCTTCATTTGTTCAGATTTGTTCATCGTTTAAGCTTTAAAAAACTTGATTTGTGTTTCAGATTTGTAAAAACTATATGTTTTTCGATTATACATCGTGAAATTGCGATTAGTATTTCAAATAGGTGAGATGAACCCCGGCAACGATGGCAGAATACTCGCTGGTTTGACTTAGTGAGTCTTTTTTTTTATTTGGTGAGTTAGGTTTTGGGAATACACCAATTAGGTTACTGTTAATGGTTTTTTGTTACGAGTTTTTCCTAATTGATGTTTTTGGTTGGTGACTTGAAGGTGTGTAAGACTGACGTGCGTGGGTGAGTATATATTTTTTAGTTATTTTTTAGCTCTTTTTACTCGCCGATTTCAAGTTTTAAATTTATATAGCACGATATTCAACTATCACTCTACACACATGCTTAGGGCAAGTATACCCATCGCGGATGTAGTATAGTGATGGCAAGATACCGAGGTCGTCCAAGGACACAAGAGCTTTTAGTACCGGCTTATCGTCAACGTCTAATCGAACCAACTTTTGAGAAAAGATTTTTAAACTAATAAAAAGTTAAAAATAGAAAATAAAAATGATAGACAAGAAAGAATCACTTGGATCCAACTTATCTTTCATGTACCCTTTTAATGATTTCCCCACTTTGGGCATTTTAAGAGATTATCTTAGTTATAGTAGTAGGCCCCTCTTCCAAGGCGACGTTACCCTCAACCTAGTGGTTTTAGTCAGCAAGGATACAATCCCAAAGGATTATATTATTAGAAGATAATTAAGTAAGTTATTAATGCAAAATATGGTCGACCCCCCTTCCGAGGCGGCGATCACCCTCAACCGTTGGTCTGAGTCAGCAGGGATAATGTTTTAATAAAAGTTTAAGAATAAGAGATTCAAGCTTTTTGCACCTCTCCCGTGGTGGGTAATGCCCGCTCCGAATCGTGAGGTGTTACTGGGCTTGAACCAGGTTCTCGCAGGATCTATACACTGAATGAGACATAGAATTATGCAAACCACCCTTCTAACCACCTTCCAGGCACTTAACATGCTTTATGTAGACCGTAAAGACATGAATATGTTGAATCAACAAACATATGAAGAATGATTGAGTAAATTTGCCTTCAATATAAAAACAAAACTATTTACTAACGTCACTAATACATACCCAATTAAAAAGGAGTCAAAGATTGGAAATCATAAAAGAAGTACATAAAAGAAAAGTCTTCACCAAGTGATGTAAGAATTTAGCCAAGCATGGCCTTTGTTTGACAAAGATTCTTACGATCAATCTTGGATCCCGAGACTACACACACTCTAAAGATGGAAAAATGGATGATGGTGGTGGATAATGGTGTTGTAGTGGTGGCAAGTGAGAGAGAAGTGGTTTGCCAAGGGATGAGTTGAAGTGGAACCAAGCACTCCTATTTATAGGTGTAAACAGAAGCTTCAGCATGGCCCGTGCCCGCCTGGCATGGCCCCGTGCCCATCTCTCTCTCTCATCCACATTAACTGCTTGTCAGATATTATACTAACACGACCCCGTGTGTCAACGACACTTCACGTGGCCAAAGTACTTGTTGTACTATCGCAGATTATGCAAATCTTTGAGTTGACCACGCCCCGTGTTGGCTTGGCACGACCCCGTGTTGGCTGCCATTTTTGTCTTTTGCAGTTTTCTTTTTCTCCTGCCCAGTATCCATCTTTGGACATGACCCGTGTCAGGTGGACACGGCCGCGTTTCGGCCTTCTGTTCTTGTTATTTTGAGGTTTAGATGTGAGTTGGGGTTTGGCGATCTGTGTGACAACTCGAGTGTTCAAGGTCTTTCCTCAACACTTTACTTGTTTCAAAAGTGTGCTGCATAACTGGTTTGTCTTGTAATTGTGCACGTTTGTTATACGTTGAGATATTGTGTTATTATTTAGTATTTGATTTATATGTTAATGTGTAACTTGTGATCTGTTTGCAATTAAAACCCTACACGACGAAACCCTGGAGTTTCACCATAAACCACCTCCACGAAACCTTAGAGTTTCGTCACTAACCAACTCGACGAAAACTTGGAGTTTCGCCATTCCCTTATCGACGAAACATGGGTTTCATCGGCCTATTTGTTAGTAAAGCCCAGTACGGGCCCAACACCTCTATACGTATATATAACGGGGAAGGGTTTCGTGAGGGCACATAACTGATCATTTGGCAAACCCTAGACTCTTATTCTCTCCCTTGCACCCAACGTCGATTATCATCCTCTCATCATCAATCTCTCGAAGTTCTTTTGCCTTATTCCGAACCCGGTTAGTACATGATCGCTAGACATAACTTGGTTGTTGCTAGATTAGTATAATCATCTCATAAGATCTTGTACAGTATGATTGACATGTATGATATGAATCATGATTTAATATGAACACGATTACGAGTCTGATAGGTATCATCAAATGCAGAATTAGGGTTGTTTGGAATATGTGAATAACCATTATGGAGAAACTGTTTTGTATGAATGAAAACAATATTGTTTAGGCATGATGATTTAATTGGCCTGATGACTGGATATCTTTCGGGAGATAATGAATGATTAGGGTTTCTTGTTATTATTGATTCGAATAGGATGTTGATCGATGAGATAAGTTGTTGATATTGATGAATCTGTGAATTTGTCTGCATGTAATGGCCATCGTATATGCTAGATTGTTTAGGATTAATGTATTATTCTATTATGATTGAATAATGATTTCAAACTGATTGTTTTGCTGACGGCAGCTAGGGTTTCTGTGTGATTAACTGTTGTCACGACGTAACATATACGTTCTGACGAAACACTGATGTCGACGAAACTTTGGGGTTTTATTAGCTGAGGTCACGACGAAACCTGGGGGTTTCGTCAAAGGGAGCCACGACGAAACTAGGGGGTTTCGTCAACAAGGGATCACGACGAAAATGAGGAGTTTCGTCAAAAGGGTAATCTGCACAGTTAACTTAGTTAAGTCTGTTAGCAGATAACTGTGTTAGTGTAGACTGAGAAATAGTTATGTGTTGTTATGTGAAGCATGAATTCCCTGAACTTGAATAACTGCCTATGTGTTACTTGATGATAATTGCCAAGCACACCTTATGATGCTAGATTATACGTGAAACATTATGAACATAAACTGATTGTGTATACGTGCATACCATAGGCTTTGACTGATTGATTTTGTACGAGAAGTTAAGCATACCGAGCAAACCGAGGTGAGTTCACACTTTCCACAAGGCATGGGATTCCCAAGGGTTGGGAATGGGTAAAGGATTTGAACTGAAACTGCATGATCTCCTGGTTTGGAACACGTATACACCCTCTTTATTGAAGGGTGACAACATGTACTAAGGATCTAATCGGAACTTGCGTGATCTCCTGGCTTGGGGACACGTACACACCCTCTTAACTGAAGGGTGACAACACTGATACTAGACCAAAAACTCTATCATGAAGTCCCTCATTTTATATCGACTTAATCGCCGGGCCAATGGCGAGCGAGTCATTAGTTAGATAGCGCTATTTAGGTTTGACAAGCCTCACACTGTGCCGCAGTGGACGGGCATGAACTAATGGATCTGGGCACTAGTTAATGATGATAGACATTGACGTCAGGGCACCAACTTACTTTAGTCAGTGGTCGATATGGTAACGGATCTAGTGGTTCACATGGGGAAGCCCTCACTGGTATGGATATGTTTGGGAAACTGGCTAAATTATGGTTTACAAATGAACTCATGGTTTTTGAAACAAACTTATAAATGAACACCAACTGTGAACTCGCTCAACTTTGTTGTTGACTCGTTGTTACATGCCTTGCAGGTCGTTAGGTACTTAAGGAGCTTGCACAAGGAGGAAGGAGTCGTTGTGAGACATGGACAGCTGCGTGCCATGTTAAATACTTGAAACATTTAATCTTATGATTTGGTTTTATACATTATGCTTCCGCTGACTGTTTAAACTTGGCTTACTAATTTTGAAACACCAATTATAATGTGTTCGGCTTTATGTTTACTTTGATTACGTTGTTCAATATGATTGGTGGCTGGATCCTGGTCAGTCATGCCTCCATGCGGTGATACTCCGCTTGTGGAATTTGGGGGTGTGACAGATTGGTATCAGAGCCATTGGTTATAGTGAACTTGGTTTTAAAAAGGGAAAATCTTTTGATAAAACCAGACTATAACCTGACAGTGCTCAACAGTCCACAACGACTCTTCGCCCCACGTGCAAGGCTCAACACTCTAGGTGATATGGTTTATGTTTATATTGCCTACCTGTTAGTTACATAGTACATTGTTCATGGTATGCTTGATTAAACGTAGAAACTATTCATGTGTGCTTACTCTCTTCTGTCATCGCACTTTCGCGACACCTTTCTCACTCATGTTTCCTTTGATCTGAAGATCATGAGTGGACGACTGAACTTGACTCAAGCCCAGCTGACGGCTCTTATTAATGAACGAGTTGCTGAGGCACTCGCAGCAGCTCAACCAGGAGGTCAATCTGCTCAGCCTCCTGTGTGTACTTTTAAAACTTTTATGGACTGCTGACCTACTACTTTCAACGGCACTGAAGGAGCTGTAGGCCACCTCCACTGGTTCGAGAAGCTCGAATCTGTCTTCGAGATGTGTGAGTGCCCTGAGGCTCGTAGGGTGAAGTATGCTACTGGTACTCTCGAAGGTGTAGCGCTTACGTGGTGGAACGCTCAGGTCCAAATGCTGGGGTTGGCGGCTGCTAATGCCACCCCATGGAACGATTTCAAGGATTTGATCAAGGAAGAGTACTGCAATCGTGATGACATCCACAAGCTGGAAGTAGAGTTCTATAACTTAAAGATGGCGGGGTCGGAAATTGAAGTGTATACGAAAAGATCGAACGAACTGGCTATCTTGTGTCCTACTATGGTGGATCCTCCTATCAAACGCATCGAGCTGTACCTTAAAGGTTTAGTGCCAGAGATCCAGAGCCATGTGACTACAGCAAACCTCACCACTATCCAGCAAGTTATTCATTTGGTTCATCATCTCACTGATCAGGCAGTTGAGCAGAACAAGCTGCCAAAGCGTATTGGTGCTACTACTACTTCTGATGCCCCCAGTGACAACAAGCGCAAATGGGATGGAGTCTCAAGCAAGGGTTCAACATCAGCTCAGTCTCTGTCTCAGCAGCGAAAGACTGATGACTACAAGAGCCCTGGTCAACAATCTTCTAGTAGTCAAGGGCAAAGTGGGTACAAGGGGAACCACCCTAAGTGAAATCGTTGTGGTTTTCACCACAGCGGACCATGTACTAAGGGCAACTATCAGTGGTGTAACAAACCTGGCCATGCGGCCAAGGATTGCAGGAGTCTCTACCCTGCAAATCAGCGATGACAGCAACAGCAGCAGACTCCTCAGAACCAGCAGCAGCAGCAACAACTGAGGGGTAACAACAAGGGATGCTTCCAGTGTGGTGCTGAAGGCCACTTCAAAAGAGACTGCCCCCAGCTAAACCATAATCAGAACAACAACAATCAGGGAAACGGAAACAACAATGGGGGAAACAATGATGGCAATGGTGCCAGGGGACGTGCGTTCGTGATTGGTTAGGGTGATGCAAGGAACGATCCTAACGTTGTGATGGGTAAGTTTCTAATGGATGATTTCTTTGTTACTGTTTTATTTGATTCGGGTGCTGCTACTAGTTACGTATCTTTAAAAGTTAGTCAAATTCTTAAGCGTACCCAACACTTTTGAACACCAAGCACATGGTAGAACTAGCAAACGGTAAAAGTCTCGAGGCCACACACATAGTCAAGGGTTGTAATCTCGTCCTAGCTGGTCAGATTTTCCTTATCGATCTTATCCCCATCGTTCTTGGTAGTTTCGACATCGTTATTGGGATGGATTGGTTATCTCAACATCGAGCAGAGATCCTTTGCAAGGAGAAGATCGTCCGCATTCCTCGTTCTGGGGAAGAACCTCTCGTGATTCATGGCGACAAGAGTGGTGCTGTTGTGGGCATCATTTCTTTCCTTAAGGCCCAGAAGTGTTTGCGAAAGGGGCACACTGCTATTCTAGCCCTCGTTGCCGACAGCTCAACGAAAGAGAAGAAGATAGAGGATATTCCTATTGTACGCGACTTTTCTAAGGTATTTCCCGAGGAATTACCTGGTCTTCCGCCTCACCGTCAGGTTGAATTTCAGATCGAGCTAGCTCCTAGAGCAGCACCCATAGCTCGTGCACCTTATCGTTTAGCTCCTTCAGAATTAGAAGAACTATCCACACAGTTACAAGAACTCTTGGAAAAGGGTTTCATACGTCCTAGCTCTTCGCCCTGGGGAGCTCCAGTATTATTTGTGAAGAAGAAAGACGATACCTTCAGAATGTGTATTGACTACCGCGAACTCAACAAGGTGACCGTGAAGAATCGCTATCCTCTCCCACGCATTGATGACTTATTCGACCAGTTGCAAGGGTCGAGTTTCTACTCAAAGATTGACCTGAGGTCAGGCTACCATCAACTGAGAGTTCGAGACGAGGACATCTCCAAGACAGCATTCAGAACTCGTTACGGGCACTACGAGTTTCTGGTTATGCCTTTCGGATTGACAAATGCACCTGCGGTCTTCATGGATCTTATGAACAGAGTGTGCAAGCCGAACCTGGATAAGTTTGTTATTGTATTTATCGAGGACATCCTGATCTATTCTAAGAGTCAGGAGGAACACGAGCATCACCTGAGACTTATTTTAGAACTCCTTCGAGCAGAGCAGTTGTACGCTAAGTTCTCAAAATGCGACTTATGGCTTCGTGAAGTCCATTTCCTAGGCCATGTGGTAAACGAGGATGGGATTCATGTTGATCCATCCAAGGTAGACTCGATCAAGAACTGGCCTGCACCCCGTACACCAACAGAAATTCGCCAATTCTTGGGTTTGGACAGCTACTACAGAAGGTTTATCAAGGATTTCTCCAAGATCGCGCAACCCCTCACTTCGCTAACTCAGAAGGGTGTCACCTATCGTTGGGGCGATGCACAGGAATCTGCGTTTCAGCACTTAAAGAATAGACTTTGTAGCGCACTTATTCTCTCATTGCCTGAAGGCACAAACGATTTTGTGGTTTATTGCGACGTGTCCATCCAAGGACTTGGTTATGTGTTGATGCAATGTGACAAGGTCATTCCTTACGCATCACCCCAACTCAAGGTCCACGAGAGGAACTACACTACTCACGACTTGGAGTTGGGAGAGGTTGTTTTCGCACTCAAGATATGGAGACATTACCTGTACGGTACCAAGTGCACCATTTACACCGATCACAGGAGTCTCCAGCATATCTTCGAACAAAAGGAGTTGAACATGCGACAGCGACAGTGGGTCAAACTCTTTAATGATTACAAATGCGTGATCAAGTACCATTCGGGCAAAGCCAATGTTGTGGCCGACGCTCTCAGCCGAAAGGAGTCAAAACCTAAGTGCGTGCGAGCATTACAGCTTACCATTCACTCTGGGCTTCCTACTCAGATACGTGATGCTCAGGTTGAAGCATTAAAGGCAGAAAACATTAGGGCTGAGTCCCTATGTGGATCAAGGAAGCGATTAGAACAAAAGGAAGATGGCGCCTACTACGTAACAGGGCGCATCTGGGTTCCACTTTATGGCAATCTACGTGAGCTTGTGATGGATGAAGCACACAAGTCCCGTTACTCAGTACATCCTGGTTTGGATAAGATGTACCACGACTTAAAGACTACATACTGGTGGCCTTGGATGAAAGTCAACATAGCAACCTACGTTAGTAAATGTTTGACTTGTGCGAGAGTCAAGATTGAATACAAGAAACCATCTGGCCTACTTCAACAACCAGAGATCCCAACATGGAAATGGGAGCAAATTTCCTTGGACTTTGTTACTGGCCTACCTAGATCACAACGAGGAAACGATACTATTTGGGTGATAGTGGATCGATTGACTAAGTCTGCACACTTCTTGGCTATCAAAGAAACGGATAAGTTTTCTACTTTAGCAGACGTTTACCTGAAGGAAGTGGTTTCGAGGCACGGGGTGCCAACCTCCATTATTTCTGATCGTGATGCACGTTTTACCTCTGAGTTGTGGCAAGCGATGCACAAATCTTTTGGCTCTCGATTAGACATGAGCACAGCATATCATCCACAGACGGATGGGCAGTCTGAGCGCACCATTCAAACCCTTGAAGACATGCTTCAGGCATGTGTAATTGACTTTGGGAACGGCTGGGAAAGACATCTTCCTTTAGTGGAGTTTTCGTATAACAACAGTTACCACACCAGTATCCAAGCTGCTCCGTTTGAGGCATTGTACAAACGTAAATGCCGATCACCTCTTTGTTGGGCAGAGGTTGGCGACAACCAAATCATTGGTCCAGAACTTGTAGTAGACACGATAGAGAAGGTTGGTCAGATACAACAACGAATGGCGGCAACTCGTGACCGTCAGAAAAGTTACGCTGATAAGCGTAGGAAACCTCTAGAATTCCAGGTCAGGGACCGGGTTCTACTTAAAGTCTCAACCTGGAAGGGTGTGGTTCGTTTTGGTAAACGAGGCAAGCTAAACCCACATTATGTTGGACCTTTCGAAATCACTGAACGAATTGGCAAGGTCGCCTACAGATTGAATCTACCTGAAGAACTCAGTGGAGTTCACAACGTATTTCATGTGTCGAATCTGAAGAAGTGTCTGTCGGATGAGACCCTCATAGTTCCTCTTAAGGAACTCACCAACAACGATCAGCTGCGATTCGTCGAGGAACCAGTAGAAATTATGGACCGAGATGTTAAGGTTCTCAAACATACCAGAATACCTCTTGTTCGAGTTCGTTGGAACTCCCGTCGTGGCCCAGAGTTTACCTGGGAACGAGAAGACCAAATGAAACACAAGTATCCCCAATTGTTCGATAACAGCGCAACCACTACTGAGACTGAAGCTACTGCGGAATTTCGGGATGAAATTCCAAACCAACGGGGGGATGATGTGACACCCAGGAAAACCAGGAAAACCACGCAACTTAACTAGCTTCCTCAGTAACTACGTGCTAAATTTCGGGACGAAATTTCTTTCAAGTTGGGGATGATGTGACAACTCGAGTTTTCAAGGTCTTTCCTCAACACGTTACTTGTTTCAAAAGTGTGCTGCATAACTGGTTTATCTTGTAATTGTGCACGTTTGTTATACGTTGAGATATTGTGTTATTATTTAGTATTTGATTTATGTGTTAATGTGTAACTTGTGATCTGTTTGCAATTAAAACCCTACACGATGAAACCCTGGAGTTTCGCCATAAACCACCTCCACGAAACCTTAGAGTATCACCACTAACCAACTCGACGAAACCTTGGAGTTTCACCATTCCCTTATCGACGAAACATGGGTTTCGTTGGCCCATTTGTTAGTAAAGCCCAGTACGGGCCCAACACCTCTATACGTATATATAACGGGGAAGGGTTTTGTGAGGGCACATAACTGATCATTTGGCAAACCCTAGACTCTTATTCTCTCCCTTACACCCAATGGCGATTATCATCCTCTCATCATCATTCTCTCGAAGTTCTTTTGCCTTATTTCGAACCCGGTTAATACATGATTGCTAGACATAACTTGGTTGTTGCTAGATTAGTATAATAATCTTCATAAGATCTTGTACAGTATGATTGACTTGTATGATATGAATCATGATTTGATATGAACACGATTACGAGTCTGATAGGTATCATCAAATGCAGAATTAGGGTTGTTTGGAATATGTGAATAACCATTATGGAGAAACTGTTTTGTATGAATGAAAACAATATTGTTTAGGCATGATGATTTAATTGGCCTGATGACTGGATATCTTTCGGGAGATAATGAATGATTAGGGTTTCTTGTTATTATTGATTCGAATAGGATGTTGATCGATGAGATAAGTTGTTGATATTGATGAATCAATGAATTTGTCTGCATGTAATGGCCATCGTATATGCTAGATTGTTTAGGATTAATGTATGATTCTGTTATGATTGAATAATGATTTCAAACTGATTGTTTTGCTGACGGCATCTAGGGTTTCTGTGTGATTAATTGTTGTCACGACGTAACATATGTGTTCTGACGAAACACTGATGTCGACGAAACTTGGGGGTTTCGTCAGCTGAGGTCATGACGAAACCTGGGGGTTTCATCAAAGGGAGCCACGACGAAACTAGGGGGTTTCGTCAACAAGGGATCACGAGTCAAAAGGGTAAACTGCACAGTTAACTTAGTTAAGTCTGTTAGCAGATAACTGTGTTAGTGTAGACTGAGAAACAGTTATGTGTTGTTATGTGAAGCATGAATTGCCTGAACTTGAATAACTGCCTATGTGTTACTTGATGATAATTGCCAAGCACACCTTATGATGCTAGATTATACGTGAAACATTACGAACATAAACTGATTGTGTATACGTGCATACCATAGGCTTTGACTGAATGATTTTGAACGAGTAGTGAAGCATACCGAGCCAACCGAGGCGAGTTCACACTTTCCACAAGGCATGGGATTGCCAAGGGTTGGGAATGGGTAAAGGATTTGAACTGAAACTGTGTGATCTCCTGGTTTCGAACACGTACACACCCTCTTTATTGAAGGGTGACAACATGTACTAATGATCTAATCGGAACCTGGTGATCTCCTGGGTTGGGGACACGTACACACCCTCTTAACTGAAGGGTGACAACACTGATACTAGACCAAAAACTCTATCATGAAGTCCCTCATTTTATATCGACTTAATCGCCGGGCCAATGGCGAGCGGGTCATTAGTTAGATAGCGCTATTTAGGTTTGACAAGCCTCACACCATGACGTAGAGGACGGGCGTGAACTAATGGATCTGGGCACTAGTAAATGATGATAGACATTGACGTCAGGGCACCAACTTACTTTAGTCAGTGGTCGATATGGTAACGGGTCTAGTGGTTCACATGGGGAAGCCCCCACTGGTATAGATATGTTTGGGAAATAGGGAAACTGGCTAACTTATGGTTTACAAATGAACTCATGGTTTTTGAAACAAACTTATAAATGATCACCAACTGTGAACTCGCTCAACTTTGTTGTTGACTCGTTGTTACATGCCTTGCAGGTCATTAGGTACTTAAGGAGCTTGCACAAGGAGGAAGGAGTCGTTGTGAGACATGGACAGCTGTGTGCCATGTTAAATACTTGAAACATTTAATCTTATGCTTTGGTTTTATACATTATGCTTCCGCTGACTGTTTAAACTTGGCTTACTGGTTTTGAAACACCAATTATTATGTGTTCGGTTTTATGTTTACTTTGATTACGTTGTTCAATATGATTGGTGGCTGGATCCTGGTCAGTTATGCCTCCATGCGGTGATACTCCACTTGTGGAATTTGGGGGTGTGACAGTCTGCGACAATTCCTTCTCTTTTGCATTTATGTTGGATTTTGTTGTCTTTTTGCTCCTTTTGCAAATCTAAGCTCTTTTATCCCTAAAAATATAAAAGAAACGAAAACACAAGCTTTTTCCAACATTAGTACTAAAAAGGGTTACTTTTACGCCGTATTTGACATAATTTGTGTGTTGTATTTTGATCACATAAAGTACCCCCACACTTGAATCTTTGCTTGTCCTCAAGCAAATCTCTATTACGTGGCTTACACACCCAAATGGAATAGGTAGAAGAGAAGGTTTTTGGGTCTTATCTTTAGGGTGTCAGGTATCCAAGTTTTAAATATATTTTGTTTTTATGTTATTTACAATCTTATTCGTAATGATTTATTTAAAACTTAATTTACGAAAAATTATTTACTATGGGCATAATATGACTTTATAAAATTCTAAGTTATATACAATTTTACACACCTCATAAGTATTCACTCAACACTCAGCCAATATCAAGTGAAACACTCGTGCCCGATTTGGAACTTACTCCTACCATAGGCTTAACAATCGATCAAACCTCCTCCTTTTGACATTAAATCTTTATAAATATCAAGAGGATTTTGAAGTGTAGGTGGTGGTTTTGGTTTGGCATGTTTTATTTGGAAAAAGGGTAAAAACGTAAACTATCAGTCTTTCTATTGCTTTTTGGCTTAGCAAAAAATACTTTGGCATATTTTTCAAATTTTTCTGATTTTTTTTGTGCCAAAGTTGAAACTGAGCCGAAATCGGAACTTCTTAACCGATAAGTTTACAAAAATAAAGGATGAAAAATGAAAAGGGTAATTTTTTGTGGGTTTGAAACGAAAAAAGTTTTTAAGGTTCAAAGGGTTTAACTAGGGGGTGTTTTTGTAAAAAGCAAAGAAAATAAAGGTTTTGTTTGAAAAATGGGTTTGTCCTAGTGCCTCTATCATTTACTTACTTGGATTTTTTTCGGTAAAGATTTGGAACATATCGGGTTGTCAAGTTCTAGATTCGTAAGAACCAAACGGGCTATTCACACAAGAAACGAAAATTGAGCAATTAGTAAAGATGTATATTTTATGCTCGGCAATGACTCAAAACTCACTTTTGTGGGAAAAATGGTCATAGTGTAAAAATGTATATATAATCAAATTTTACAAAGATTTATCATGCCCGTTTTCGTAATTTTTCTAAATTGGTTCTTTTTATCACGACACTATCGGTTGTAAATTTGTAAAAACATAAATTTTTAGAACTTGTTTACCCAACTAAACTTGAGATAAGTAAAAAAAATGAAAATAATTTTTTTTTGAAAAAGTTTGGGGTGTTTAGCGGTTCCAAGGCGAGTTTTGTGTAAGGCTTGGTTTGGGACAAACGATTCAAGGGTTTTTATTATCCTCCCCCACACTTAAATTACACATTGTCCACAATGTGTCCCAAAAATGATTTATTTTGGAAAAATGTGTAAAAAGTATGAAAATAACAAAAAAATTTGGTTACTGGCACTTGCAGCACGGCCCCGTGTCCAAAGTGCCAGTAACAATTGAATTCAGAAGACTTACAGTGGGGTGGCCAAGGGAGCGTGCTGAGTGAGCACGGCCCATGCCACCTTCTGGACAAGAAATTTTTTACAGCAACAAGACGAGTACGGAGGCATGCTAAGTGAGCACGGCCCCGTGTTGCAGCTACTGTTTTGCAGAAAATGAGGCGGGAGGCTACTTTTTACGTGCATGGGTTCCATTTCGTCATCCATTTTGTGTTTCCAGTTTCTCTAACACATTTATTTGAAGTACCACCATCAAACATCCATTTTTTCATTAAAAAGACACATTACATAGAAAAGAAAAATTACCAACCTAGTTAAACTAAAGCTAGATAGATAAAATCTTGGAAATACCTTTCCGAGATCAATTATTAAAAACCTAAAAGCTACATTCCTAGATTTATGGATGTTGAAAGATAGAGGACTAATAGCTTTTGTCGGAAATACCCAAGCAAGAGGTCGTTGAGCATTTCTTCAATCTCCCTTGGTAGGAAGATAAAGTGCTCTTCTTCCGCTTTGGCTTGAGTGGGCGCGGGGTTGATCGGGACCTCAAAAGTGGCGTTAATAGGAGGAGGTTCCGGAATCTCCACATCCCAACCTATAGGTTGTATGATCTCGTTGGCTAGGTTCCAATCTTCTTGTAGGAAGATTGGCTCCATTGGAGGTAATGCCAAGATGTACAACCTTTGATGCAAAAGGTTGATCTCTCTAAAGCAATCTTCCAGCCCCATGGTGAGGTAGTTCACTCGGTCAATTAGAACCTCCTCTACCAATGTCATTTCATCAAGGCTTTCCCTTAAGGCACCCACGTATCGTACGAGAGTGGCCTCAATAGAGAGCCTTTTTCCCTTCCTTTGGCTTCTAGAGCTCGTCGACGATGTTCCACTCTGTTGGCTTGCCATCTTGAGAGAAAATGATCAACCGTTAGAAAGAAATAAAAGATCAAAATGTTCAGCACGACCCCGTGCTGCTCCATCTGCTCCAGATTTTTAACTCTAAAAAAATTATTTTAAGTTAGTTTTGACTAATTTTTGATTTTCTGAACGTAAATAACTTAAAATAATGTTTTACTAACGTGAATTTGCAAAACCTTGAGCTAAAAATCAAGAGTACGAGCCTCCTATTGAAACTTTTGAAGCTTGAAGCTTCAAGCTTCAATGGAGTTCATGGAGGATGAAGAAGAGGAAATGTACAAAAGAGGAAAAGACAAGAAGGTTGAATGAGAACTTTTTAAGAAAATACCTCTTCAGGTATGTGTGAAGAATCTCAGAGATCTTGCCTTTTGAGAATGGTTCCAAACATTCTCCCAAAGGCTGAGTTTATAGAAAATGACAGCACGCGAGCACGGCCCCATGTCGGATTCATGTGTCAGAGAATGTTGTCCGTTAGTTGAACACGACCTACGTCACTATGGGCACGGCCCCATGCTGAAAAAATATTGGTGGCACGGCCCCGTGTTAATTCAACACGCCCCATGTTTCTGGAAGAAAGTGGGCACGACCCCGTGTTTAAGGAACATGGCCCCGTGTTCAAGGAACACGGCCCCGTGTCAGAGTTTTTATTTATTTTATTACTTATTTAATTTTAAGGAATTTTCCGATCTAGGGTGGTTCCTTACTGGTTGGAACAACACCGTACTGTCGGATATACCACAGACTTAGGCGAGGGATACGAAAATGCAAGAGGTTGTCAGAAAGGTAGGAGAGTTCTTTAAAAATCGAAAAATGAGGTTTTTCCTTATTTACCTTTTTCGGGCTCTTGTTAAAGAAGGTGTGAGTCGATTCGCTACTGTCCATGCTATTGGTGTGAGATTCACACTCGATAAGGGGGACCGTCATGGCTAAATCGATACATGGACGACTATCGCTTTTGTCTTAGCGGTTGTCTATGGTAGAGGTTTGGTTGACCTCAGTGTTGTCTTGTGCGCCTATTTTTTTCCATCGGTTCTCCTTCTGATGGAATCTCTGATGAATTTTGTGCCTTCAAGTAAGATTCTATCACTCGGATACTTTGGATGATCCTTTTTTCTATTTCACCTATGGGCTCTAGGCCGTCTAGAAAAGAGGATCGATGGGGTTCAGGCGTAGGGATTTCTTCGTTATTTCCACACCTGCTTGTTTCAGGGGTTTCGTTATAGGAAAACGATGGGGCAAATAGTGGGGAGTGAAGTTTAGAACGCCACATTCTACTTCTTCATGATCCTCCCCACAAAAATTGCAACATAACCCGTAGGAGTGGCGGGGATAGAAGTAGTCAAAGAAATCCATTTTGTTGTGTTTTTTTAGACCGTCGGGATCAGGCGACCACTCTTTTCTTACAAACAGTGAGTTTGGCATGGCCCCGTGTTAGAACAACACAGCCCCGTGTTACACTCTGTATCTGGGAGAAAATAGTTTTAAGGTTCTGAGAGTTGACACAGCCCCGTGTTAGAGCAGCACGGCCTCGTCTCAAGGCTGCAGAAAAATGAAAAATAAAAGAAAAAGAAGAAAAACCTAAAAAGAAAAGGAAGAAAAAGATTAGGTTGTTAATTTTAAGCTTTCCTGAAATTCTTGTGTCCCGGCAGCGACGCCAAAAATTTGACGTGCGTGGGTGACTATATATATTTTTTTAGTTATTTTTAGCTCTTTTTACTCGCCGATTTGAAGTTTTAAATTTATAAAACACGATATTATACTATCACTCTACACACACGCTTAGGGCAAGTATACCCATCGCGAACGTAGTATAGTGATGGAAAAATACCGAGATCGTCCATGGACACAAGAGCTTTTAGTTCCGGCTTATCGTCAACGTGTAATCGAACCAACTTTTGAGAAAAAAATTTAAACTAATAAAAAGATAAACATAGAAAATAAAAATAAAATAAAACTGATAGACAAGAAAGAATCACTTGGATCCAACTTATCTTTCATGTACCCTTTTAATGATTTCCGCACTTTGGGCATTTTAAGAGATTATCTTAGTTATAGTAGTAGGCCCCTCTTCCAAGGCGACGTTACCCTCAACCTAGTGGTTTGAGTCAGCAAGGATACAATCCCAAGAGATTAGAAAGATAATTAAGTAAGTTATTAATGCAAAATGTGGTGGACCCCCCCTTCCGATGCGGCGATCACCCTCAACCCGTTGGTTTGAGTCAGCAGGGATACATTTCTTGCGGGGTCGGTTTAATGTTTTAATAAAAGTTTAAGAATAAGGGATTCAAGCTTTTTGCACTCCTCTTCCATGGTGGGTAATGCCCGCTCCGACTCGTGAGGTGTTACTGGGCTTGAACTAGGTTCTCACAGGATCTATACACTGAACGAGACATCGAATTACTCAAACCACCCTTCTAACCCCCCTTCCAGTCAATTAACATGCTTTATATAGACCGTAAAGACATGAATATGTTGAATCAACGAACATATGAAGAATGATTGAGTAAATTCGCCTTCAATATAAAAAAAACTATTTATTAACGTCATTAATACATACCCAATTAAAAAGAAGCCAAGATTGGAAATCATAAAAGAAATACATAAAAGAAAAGTCTTCACCAAGTGGTGTAAGAATTTAGCCAAGCATGGCCTTTGTTTGACAAAGATTCTTACGATCAATCTTGGATCCCGAGACTACACACACACTCTAAAGATGGAAAATGGATGATGGTGGTGGATGATGGTGTTGTAGTGGTGGTGGAGTGGTGGCAAATGAGAGAGAAGTGGTTTGCCAAGGGATGGGTTGAAGTGGAACCAAGCACTCCTATTTATAGCTGTAAACAGAAGCTTCAGCATGGTCCGTTCCCGCCTGGCACGACCCCGTGCCCATCTCTCTCTCTCTCATCCTCATTAACTGCTTGTCAGATATTGTACTAACATGGCCACGTATGTCAACGACACGACCCGTGGCCAAAGTACTTGCTGTACTAACACAGATTCTTCAAATCTTCGAGTTGACCACGCCCCATGTTGGCTTGGCACGACCCCGTGTTGGCTGCCATTTTTGTCTTTTGCAGTTGTCTTTTTCTCCTGCCCAGTATCCATCTTTGGACATGGCCCGTGTCAGGTGGACACGGCCCCGTGTCGGCCTTCTGTTCTTGTTATTTTGAGGTTTGGATGTGAGTTGGGGTTTGGCGATCTGCGGCAATTCCTTTTCTTTTGCATTTATGTTGGATTTTGCTGTCTTTTTGCTACTTTTGCAAATTTAAGCTCTTTTATCCTGAAATTATAAAAGAAACGAAAACACGAGCTTTTTCCAACATTAGTACTAAAAAAATGGTTGCTTTTACGCCGTATTTGACATAATTTATATGTTGTATTTTGATCACATCAAAGACCCAAGCACATTTTATCCGAAAAGTCGCAGTGGAAAATGCGAGCCATAAAATTACTTTCTTTATAAAATGTTTTGACGTACATGAAAGTCCATTTATAAAATGACAAATATTTTCTCTAAAAACAATTACAACATTCATTCTTAATTAACGTATCAAATATAATATGTAAATACTGTAATGCCTGCGTCCCTAAACTTTTACCTATTTGACACTTTTAGTCCCTAAACTATGTAATATTTGATACTTTTGATACTTGGTGAAACTTATGCTATGATTTTGACACTTGATGCTTGGAAACTATGAAATTTTGATTCTATGATTCTGTGAAACTATGATTCTATGATTCTATGACACTATGAGGCTATGAATCTATGATATTATGATTCTATGATACTTGATACTATGGTGCTTGACTCTTGAGGCTCGTGAAACTTGAGACTTGGTTGAATGAGGGACTGGAGTCTTGTCACTGGCGAAAACTATGAAAACTATGGAAACTTGTCTTAATAATGTAATCTAGTCATGAGATACTATTACCCAATAAATACGCAACGCAACGCTTGATCTAACGCGCAAATCAAATCAAAGACGGAAACGCGGAAAAGATGGATTGGCCGAGTGGCAATCCGATCGGATGACCATCCGATCGGATGACCACCCGATCGGATGACCACCCGATCGGATGACCATCTGATCGGATGACCACTCGATCGGTGCACACCACCTTCACTCACTTTGACACTATAAATAGGCCTGTCACATCACCATTCTCACTGATGTGACAGCCTCACTCGACCCAGACGCACGCGCTCCTCGTTTCCTCCAGTTCTTGGCGATTTCGGTACGTTTTACACTAGATTCTTGTACATCTTTGATCTACATGTTACACCCTGACCACGAAAAACAACAAATCATTGCGGAAACGTCGGGGAGTATTGTAACAGAATCATTGTTTCATAACACATGGATTGAAGTTCTGTTTTGTTAAATTAAATGTATTAGATTACATTGAAATTAGAAACAAAACATGAACAAATAGACTTTCATTGTTATTAAATCACTAAGGCTTCATCCGTTCCTATGTGGGCATGCATCAATATCATCATCAAACATCATCAACTATGGTACCTGAAACACATGTGAAAATACGTCAGCATAAAAATGCCGGCGAGTACATAGGTTTTATGTGAGTGTCTGATCCATGGCTAGTTTACATGTTGCAATACCTAATTAAAAACCTTGTTTTGAAAAGTATAGTATTGCGACATAATTAACCAACTCAAATCAAGTTGGTTATACTTTATAAAATCTCATAGCCATGATTCTTAACCCAAAACATTTATCTTATTAAATCAAATTGTAAAACATCTCGTAAAAACTCATTAATAAAAGTCGTATGGTTTATATTATTAGAAAAACCTTGTAATATAACTTTGTTTTGATAACCTTTGCCCAAGTGATCTAGATAACGCAACGAGATATAATGTGTTAAAAGCACTTATATATAGGAAGTACTAGCGGCGTATCCACCATGCTTTTATCACATTACACTCGCCCCGTTACCTAATCACTTTCCTAACCCAACGTTTCAAACAGATCCAAACGGTTCACATCTGACGTGACCGTGTCGTCCGGATAAGTAAAAAACCCAATTAAACCTAGGTAGCTAGGGTAAGTCGGGTATCGTATCCACGAAGAGCAGGTGGTCAGTATCGCACGACCCGTTCGATTAGTTAGACTATTTACAAATAATGTACAAAGTGATTATGAAGATTGCTATTTTTATTTATTTGTTTGGTTTTTAAAATAAATCGGAATGAACCGACAAATTGATGTTATCGAAAACAATGATTTATTAACTAAACTTGTAAACTAAACTACTTAATTGAAAACAGGAATTAAGAATACGGATCACACCCGGTTTCGGTAATTGTAAGTCCTAGGGTTCCTACATGTTTTAATTCAACTCAATTGCATACGATTAGCGGATTTAGTGTACCATGACTTAGGTGCCAATAACTATCAACGTTCCGAAGAACGGACAAAATGCACTTTGTAATCAACACAAGTAAATCCTAACCACGACAACGCATAACTACACATAACCATTTCGCAAAGTCATAACTTTTAACATCGTTCGACAATTTACGAATACGAAACAAATGTAAACTATTGTCAATGGTTTCAAAAATCAATACAAGTTGTCACAAAGTCGAATCAAAGAACAAATGCAAAAACCCTAGAAAATACAAC
Organism: Helianthus tuberosus; assembly: GCA_030545235.1. Lineage (NCBI taxonomy): Eukaryota > Viridiplantae > Streptophyta > Magnoliopsida > Asterales > Asteraceae > Helianthus > Helianthus tuberosus. Next base: position 49,761 of record JARYGA010014360.1, read on the forward strand.
TACCTACACCGGGGTGAAACCGAAGAGACTAGCCGCTCATGATGTGTGAAAAATCTTCAAAAACTTGATATGGTCGATGGCGTTGAGTGATGAAGTCGAGAGCCGGCTGCATCCTCGATGATCGATGATAATGCGTTTTTTCCTTTTGTTGAAGATTCAAAGATCCCACGTGATGCCTCTGCCAAGCCCAAGATGGTGATGTTATTTGTTGTGATTTTCATGTCAAATCCAAAACAACTAATTGTTGTCGGCCCAATCCAAACAAGTCTGCGGTCCACCAAAATCTCACAAAATGTTGTGATGCCTTTTTAGAAGTATTGCCGTCAAAATCAAGTGTCAGTAATAATATTGTTGACTTTTCTTTTCTCAATGAACTGTGGCCAAAAATTCCAAGTCCTATCTTGAAGGTCACGTGATCCTCTTGTGCGTCCCACTTAGGATTTTTCAATTCTTTTTTTTCTTTAATTCTTTCACAACCTAGTAACAAGTCAACATGCACACTTTGCCTCAACCGTAAGTGGAGGTGGAAAACGTAGGTGGAGGTCTCGCCTTTCTGTTTCTTTTATATCTTTGTGCCTTCCACCGTAACCTACGGTTTGGAGACCGTAGGTGTATGCGCATATCCTCAACTCCACAAACAAACACAATAACTTTCATCTATTGTCAGCATTGGTCCCTTAACTTCGATGTTTCTTGTTTCGTGTTGCTTTGAAGTTCCATTCCGACTCGAATCAACTCCCCGTCACTATGAATGCTTTGTTCATCATCCTTGAACGCTTCACATCCTCTTTAATCATCTTAACATCACCAAATTAAGCGTTTTATCTGTAAGAACACAAATACTCGCAATAAACGTATTCTAAACACATAAACACATAAAACACACTAAATCACCCAAAATAGTCACTTTAGCACTCGTGTTTCACACTCGCCATCACATCCCACACTTGTCGTTTGCTTGCCCTCAAGCAAATCTGTCTTTCACTTTCACGTGGGTCGAACGAGAAACACACTTCCCATTCCCGAGACAAAGGTTAAGGTCAATTGTCATACCCAAGTTCAAACTTTTTACAATTTTCAACATATTTAGCAATAATTGATTAATTATGTAAAAATAGTTATCCAAGATTAACCCGCCAATGAAACCAATAATTCATGCACATCCCTCACAATGTTCTCTCCACTCGGTTTAAAAATTGGCTAATAATTGATGCATTAACACTTTTGAAATAATCACTCAAACCGATTAGAACACGTACCCGCATAGGCTTGCAACTCAATCATTCTCCACCACCGAACACAAATACTAAGCACAAGTCATAAGGTCTTTGAAGGGTTGTAATGGGGGCGAGGCGAAGGGTATGAAATAAGGTATTTTAAAGTGGCGAAGGTGATGAAAAATTTGATTTTTATTATAAACGAATACTCTAAACAAAACTAAACTATAAACATCAACTACAAGGCAACAACTTTAGCCTTTTATTCAATAACTACTAACTTCATATTTTTGTTTTTTTTTTCTCAACATTTTCTAATTTTTTTTTCACAATTTTTCTGCATTTTTTTTTGCAAATATAAACCACAACTATACAAACAAATAATCCTAAAATCGAATTTCCATCACACGGGTTTAAAAGAAAAAGGTTTAAGGTTATGGGTTATAGGGTGGTCAAACGAAAGGGTTAGGCTCAAAATTGGCTACTAAGGGATAAGTTTTTGGGTACGGATATATAAATGGTGTAAAAAGGAAAAGGTTTACCTAATGCCTTAATAATTCTCGTGCTTGTATTCGGTCTATGGTCTCAAACGTATCAAGAGTTGCAAGTTCTACAATACATGACTAATGGTCCACTCAAACAAAGAAACAATAGTATGTAATTCTATGATGTAAAAGTGGCTCAAAACCTCACATGTATCAAGGGTATGGTATGTGACATGCATCAAATGCTAGTTTCTTAGGCGGATTATTCCCAAATAACCACCCGCTAAATACTCGTCATGTTAATTATTTGAACTTGACCATGACAATAGACCAAATGGGTTGTGCCATCTCTCGTTGACTTAGTTACTTGTGCTTTTTAGATTGCTTCAAACAAAGACATTTTGAAAATTTTTTGAAATTTTGCCCCATCCCCACACTTGAGGTAAACATTGTCCTCAATGTGTAGTGTTTAAATGAACGGGTCAAAAATCGAAAACTTTTACTCCCCCATCCCCACACTTGAGGTAAACATTGTCCTCAATGTGTAAGAACTAGAGTTTTTAAAACGCACAAGGGATGTGACACGGCTAACCTCCCCAAAATTTCACCCCGGAAAATAAAATACAATTTACAATCCACTTATTTGCTAACTAAAAATCAAAAGTAAAAAGAAACGTATGCACCTGATTTTTTGTTGCTTGATGCCCATATCTTCTTCTTCTCTTCATAAAAACGGTTGTCCCGCGAACATGTTGTACCTACAAATTCTAACCCTTGTGTAGAAGCATGCTTCTCACAACCATCAAAATTTGTTAGTTACCTAGTTCTACCACTTTTATGAAAATATTACCAAGCCATGCGTTATTTCACTTTGATTTATGTGGAAAATAATTTACAACAACAACAAACCTAACTCACTTTCGTAGGAATCACGGTTGCATTTAGCTTATGCAACAAGCCCTTTTAAACCACCCGATAGCTCGGGAGGACGAGAGGTCTCGTGAGGGTTATATATGGAACACACCCACAACATTCATTTAACTAAGAAAATAAAATAAAACGAAAATAATACAAACTCTACAACAATCATACCTGATTTACCTCTCATGGTGGTCGAAGTGCACATTTGCCTACCGAGTTTCCAACATACGCTCGGTAATTAGCATGCCGAATCCATACTCTTTTTATTATATTCGGCATACGCACTGTACAACTTCGGGGCTGTTTCTTAACAATATGGCTAATGTCTTGCAACTCCACCCTTCGAATCCTTATGCATAAACCCGCATCCCCAACTTTGTTGGTTGAAGTGATAAGTTTGGAAGAAGGATGAATATGAACGTGAGCGTCGTTCAAATACGATTCGTCTTGCGGTGTCATGTCTTCCTCTCGGTTCAAACATTCAATTACTTGCTCCGGAAGTTCAATAACGTCTTCCACCACATCACCATCCACCACTGTACCACTAGCCAACACCTCTTGGTCTCGTCTAAGTTGAGCCAATTCTTCGGCGAGATGACCCACTTTCTTTGCCAAGTCTTCATGAGCTTTATCTCTTACTTCTAACTCTTTCTTCATTTCGGTTTTGATCTCTTGATGTGAATTAATAAGGGCTTGATGTGAATTAGTAAGGGCACTCATAGCATTTATGATGGCATCAAATTTGGAACTTATTGAGTCTTGAGGTTCCTCATATGCCGGTTGAGGGTATTCATTATAATAATCATCATACACCTCCCGGTAACTTGAGAAATGTGGCAATTCGGGTTCATAGTAGTACTCTTGATAATGTGGTGGTGGTGGATTATCATATGGATAATATGAGGATGGACCACTGAAATCTTCATAATCCGCCCTCCTATACTCATATAATCCGCTAAGGTAGTCTTCCCGATCCTTGTTGGCTTGAACTTTTTCGTAGAAGACAGAGCAATCCTCTAAATAATGCTCTCCGCTTCCGCAACACTCACACGGATCATCATCTACCCAATTCATATTGAAAGATGGTACCTGCAAAACATGTACCTGCACAAACAAGCTCGACCACCCGAAGTAAAATTACAAATATACAAGAAAAAGGAAAGAAAATAAACTAAACTAAAATCGAACATGCAATGAAATACTAAGCACACTAGCTCCCCGGCAACGGCGGCATTTTGGCGTGACCGTGTCGTCCCGATCAGTCAAAAACCCAATTAAACCTAGGTAGCTGGGGTAAGTCGGGTATCATATCCACGAAGAGCAGGTGGTCAGTATCGCACGACCCGTTCGATTAGTTAGACTATTTACAAATAATGTACAAAGTGATTATGAAGATTGCTATTTTTATTTATTTGTTTGGTTTTTAAAATAAATCGGAATGAACCGACAAATTGATGTTATCGAAAACAATGATTTATTAACTAAACTTGATTTATTAACCGACAAATCAAGTGTCAAAATCAAGTGTCAGTAATAATATTGTTGACTTTTCTTTTCTCAATGAACTGTGGCCAAAAATTCCAAGTCCCATCTTGAAGGTTACGTGATCCTCTTGTGCGTCCCATTTAGGATTTTTCAATTCTTTTTTTTTCTTTAATTCTTTCACAACCTAGTAACAAGTCAACATGCACACTTTGCCTCAACCGTAAGTGGAGGTGGAAAACGTAGGTGGAGGTCTCGCCTTTCTGTTTCTTTTATATCTTTGTGCCTTCCACCGTAACCTACGGTTTGGAGACCGTAGGTGTATGTGCATATCCTCAACTCCACAAAAAAACACAATAACTTTCATCTATTGTCAGCATTGGTCCCTTAACTTCGATGTTTCTTGGTTCGTGTTGCTTTGAAGTTCCATTCCGACCCGAATCAACTCCCCGTCACTATGAATGCTTTGTTCATCATCCTTGAACACTTCACATCCTCTTTAATCATCTTAACATCACCAAATTAAGCGTTTTATCTGTAAGAACACAAATACTCGCAATAAACGTATTCTAAACACATAAAATACACTAAATCACCCAAAATAGTCACTTTAGCACTCGTGTTTCACACTCTCCATCAACATCAACGGTTCAAATAGATTCAAACGACTCACATAAATCAAACAGTTTCAAACGGTCCCAACAATACAAATAATTCACATAGATCAAACAGCTTCAAACGGTTCAAACAGTTCAACATGTAAAACAATGTGTCCATATGCTGGATGAAATATGCGATAAAAGTATTTATGAAAATCAATATGCTAGAATGCTAAGAGAACATACATAGCAAAACATAATGAAATCATGTACTATAAGTGTTAGGATCTGAGGCTCTCATGATTGTGCTTGTTTGTGTAAATTGAACAATCAATGAATATGAAAACATGTAAAGTGTAGCGGAAATGAATAACAAACTTTGTAAACACAATCAAGGAAGAAAATAGTTTAGATAAACACATGATTTGCATTAGTCGGAAGATTACAAAGTCAATCAAAAGATTACAAAGCATGCTTACAAACTAAACTCCCCCTCAGCCTGATACTCCAAGGTTGGATTGCTCAAGATGAAAGGATTGAATTGAGGAAAAGAACTCACTCAAAACGAATCAAATGCAACAGTACAGGGTATTGTTCCATTTATAGACAAACCAAACCTCTGAGGCATCTCAGCTGACGTCACCATGAAAGCGACGTCTAACAACCTAACAAACTGTATCTACTGTTCTTATACAAACACTGCTACACCTAACCACTGACTATACATAAGACAGATGACATACTAAACTACTGCTCTCTCTTCATGTCAGTGCTTTTCTCAAGGTTGACCAGTCCTTGATTGGGCAGTGCTTTGTCATCAGTAGATTGTACCAGCAGTGTTTTCTTCTCAGCAGTTTTCTGGCTTCATCAGTAGTTAGAAGAACAGCAGCAGTTGTATCCGGGCAGTAGATGTAAGACCATCAGATGTTATAATCACTTTCAAAGGAGAAAACTTAGTGTAAACTGCTGCTTATTGTGAATCCACAGTCATGATCCGGTTTTGGCTTTCATTATCTGTTCCTCTGGCAGGGTTCAATCCCAACAATCTCCCCCTGGAACAGATAATGCCAAAACCCTTCATTATTCTGGATCTTTATTCCTCATCAGAAGTTCCTTAGCTTGTCTTTTAAATTCTGCTTCAAAGTCTTTGGAACTTGAGTCATCCTCATCCCTGCACAGTGAAAGTTCAAGGAGATCCTGCAAATCTTCAACACCAAGGCCTAGTGCTTCTTTCCTTGATATGTACTTCACTTCGCCATTGGATCTGACCAGAGTCAATACATGGGTCTTTTGATCAGAGAGCCACTTTAGTATTTTTGAACCCAATGGGTTTCTTGGGAGAGATTTATTTTCTGATGAGCTTTGAGATTTTGGCCTTGAGAAAAATTGTAAAGCGGTATCCTGAACTTCAGACATTCTTTTGAAAGCTTGTTCTATGACTTCATTTGCTGCAGCTATATCTTCTGCAACTTCTTTGTCAATTTGCTCTTGTGTCTTTTGTTGATCAAGCTCACTGTCTGAGATATCTGCTGAAATGTTTGTTGATGCAGGTTTGTTTAGTACCTTTTTGAAAAGGTTTTGAAGGCTTACTGAACTATCTTCTTTTAGACCCATTTTCTTGATGGCTTCTGTGAAGTACTCAGCTTCCTTTTCTTTTTCTTCTTCACTGGTTAACAGTTTCCCTTTCTCTTGGTTTATCATAAGGCTCGGGCTAACTTTTGATGTGATCAGTGTTTTGAGAGCATCAAGCTGCTGTTCTATCTTGTTGTAGTCTGGCCCTTTAGAAGTTCCTGAGACTGTTATCTTTCTTTTCTTCAGCCGTTCATAAGCTTCGTCGGTATACTGCTTTGTCCATTTTGCTATGGCTTCAGCAGTATCCACCTTAGCATCTATCAGTTCCTGCTTTTTCTTTTTGTATTCAGAAGTAAGATCAGCATTTAACTTTTTGTACTTATTCCAATTTGGAACTGTCTTCTTCTTACTTGGATCATTTTTAATCCTTTCAATCTTGTTCGTTTCATGCTTTAAAGCAATTATTGGCCATTCTTCAAACTGTTTTTCTTAAGCTGAATAGATTTTTTCTTTCATTATATATGCAAGATACTCTTTTCTTATTGCTTTTCTTTGATCTGCCTTTTCTTTGCTCAGATCTTGTGCAAAGTCTTCCATTAGCTTGACCTTTGTGAGCAAAAGTATCATTCTTTCTGCAATGGCTTCATCACCTTCATCTTTGCATTCAAGTTTAGCTCTAATCCTTGCCTGCCTTGCTT